>JACGAQ010002130.1:0-45746 GCA_014119065.1 Orius insidiosus | reverse complement strand
GGGGTATTAAGGAGGGGGAGTATTAAGGAGGCAGGAGTATTAGGAGGCAGAGTATTAAGGAGGGAGTATTAAGGCGGGAGTATAAGGAGGGGGATTATAAAGGAGGGAGAAGTTTAAGAAGGGGGAGTAAAAAGGAGGGGAAGTTCAATGGGGGAAAATTGGTGAAATCGTTTGGAAACTGGCCGTAAAGAGCTTCGGAAAAAATGCTACGTCCGGACGGAACAACAGACATATTTGAGATCGGTAAAGATCAATATTCGATTTGACCCCAAAAACCTGACGTGGAGGGCATAAAAATAATTTGGTGTAGTGACAATTAGGAGGTAGTGGGGCGTGGGGGGTGCCGAATAAACGGATAGTTGTCCCCTTCCCGCAGGGTCCATAATACCGTCTAATGAAAGTCAAGAAAAAAGTGTAGGAGAATGAAAATAAGGAAATAGGCCACCTGATGAGGCGTATTACGCCGAAACCGGTCGTGGAATATCCGTTTTTTTCATTCTTTCTCCCTCTGTAACTTTTGCAAAAAATAATTTATTTAAGGTAGTTAAAATTAGACGGAAAGGAGAAAGGGCTGTTTACGCCCGATGCTTCAGAAATCCCAAAGCAATGTTTTGAATTTTTTCTGTCTATTTTTTGTTTTGTCTTTTTTTTTTTCCAGAGGTAGATAAGTAGATTTAAGGCAGATCAAAAAACGGCAATTTTTTTTTCAGTTTCCGGTGAACGGTTAAAATTTGGTTTGAACGGTTCATTATGGAAAATAACGACCTAAAATCGGTATCGCGTTTAATTTCATGAAAATTCGCCGGAAGTAGAAGGCTCTGAATGAAAATTGATCATCGCCACGTCCCGCCGTTCCCGTTGATTGCATTTTAGTTGACGTTTAAGTGGTCCCGAAACGGGAAGAGTGTTGTAGGAGGTCCGAGGACGGGAAGTACTCCCTGGGCGGGGGGGCGGCGTGGGGGGCGGGAAAGGGCCTAAAGGGATCCGTGGGGGTGGGGGGTTCGTCGCTGAAAGCCCTGAAAGCAAACATTAGCGGTAATGAGAATCAATGGATTACCCATCCGAACCCTTTACTCCGAAATGCCTTTAGTACAAAACCCCCAAAACGTTTCGTGATTAAAAACGACTCATCGATTCTAAAAAACCTTCCACTGTTTTAGGTAGATCGAAATTGAATATTTCTAATCCAAAGAGTTTTTTATCCAATTTTTAAAGTCAGTTTCATTAAAATCAAGAGTTTTGAGACAAAATCAACCAATCTTCGTCAGTTTCATTCTTGATTCGGACCCCTTTTTTTCCTTAAAGTTTTTACCCATTTTTTACTAAAATTTCATGAAAATCATGAGTTTTGAGGTAAAATCGACCCAATTTTGTAATTTTTTTAAAAATTTTATTTTCTTGGACGCAAACAGGTTGGCCAACAAAAGGTAAAGTCAAATACATATTAGGTGTACAAAATGAAACTCAGCCACAGGGTTGTGAATTTGTAGATTTTAGCCGAGTTTCATTTTGTACACCTAGTAGTTCATTTTTTCAAAATTTTGAACATTTTAGGCGTTAAAGTCCATCAAAAGTTGACCTTCTCCGTGTAAGAAGTTATTGAAGTATAACCATTAAGAAGGTTAATTTATAAAGGCTTGTAAATCGTAAACCGTTACAGATATTGAAAAAATGCACTAAATAAAATCTGTTGGAAATTTAATTCTCTTTTATTTTTATTCTATTCATTTCTTCTCTAGGACGCACTGTTTTCAAGATAAATTATTTTTTAAAAAATTATTTTTCGAAAATGGTGCATCCTAGAAAAAAATGTAAAAAATAATAGAGTAAGAAGGTTATTGAAGTATAACCATTAAGAAGGTTAATTTTTAAAGGCTTGTAAATCGTAAACCGTTACAGATATTGACAAAATGCACAAAATGAAATCTGTTGGAAATTTAATTTTCTTTAATTTTTATTCTATTCATTTTTCTCTAGGACGCACTGTTTTCAAGATTTTATTTTAAAAAAATTTTTTTTTTCCGAAATGGTGCATCCTAGAAAAAATAATAAAGTGCAAATTTATAGAGAATTAAATTTCCTACAATTTTTATTTATTAGGTGTACAAAATGAAACTCAGCCACAGGGTAAATTTGAATTTTGTAGATTTTAGCCGTGTTTCATTTTGTACACCAAATTTTTATTTTTTTGGATGCAAACAGGTGGGCCAACAAAAGGTAAAGTCAAAATTCTACTCCCAAAGCCCAAATTTTAGCATGAGAAACTTTTGTACAAATTTGGGTGTCTTGGCATCCTCCGTACAGAAGTAAATCAAAATCTGATTTTATATCAAGGCACGGTTGTAAAAAGGTAAAAAATGTAAGTGAAACATTTGCGACATTTTGTGTTAACATTAAAAATTCAAATTCTATGGAAATATACGCGGGCGCCGGTGGGTTATGAAACGTTTGACACCGACTGGCAATTATAAATGGTAACAAAGGATACGTTTCGGGAGAAGCCGCCCCCAGGGGCGGGGCGGGGGCGGTGTTAATATGAGCCAAATGGAAGACAATGACGAAATTGATACGGGATGTCGGACTCACTATTTTGTAATCGAAGCATGAATTGGTTTTGATGAGACAATTTACTCATCTGTAATTTAATAGACCGTTCGAAAACAGAGGGTGGAACCCCTCAGAAATGGCGGATATTCAAAATAGGTTTTAAACACATTATTTCAACATTTAAATGAGATAGACCTACCTTCATACGGCTCATATTCCGCAGAGCATCAGGCCAGCCCTGGAGAAAAAAAAATTAAATGTTTTAATCGATAAATAAAGGAAGGAAGAGGTGGAAGTACTATTTTGAGAGCTTATAGCGAAAACATTAATTAAAGAAAAGGAACAACATAGGGGGAAGGGCAAGGAGGGGCAGTATTAAGGAGGGGGAAGTATAAAGGAGGGATGTTTAGGGAGGAGAAGTATAAAGGAGGGAGAAGTTTAAAGGAGGTGATATATAATTCTATCCTGATAATTGAGTTGACTCTACTGGGTCTGGAACAGTGTTAGGCGTAATCGTAATCGCAATTACGATTGCAATTGTAATCGCAAGTTTCTGAATTAGATTACGTAGGTAATTCCGATTAGGATTACAATCGTAATTGTATTTTTTTTCTGCGATTACAATCGTAATTGTATTTTTTTTCTACGATTACCATTATAATCGTATTTTTTTCTGCGATTACCATTATAATCGTATTTTTTTTCTGCGATTACAGTCGTAATCGAATTTTTTTCTGCGATAATCGCATTTTTTCCAGCGATTACGGGCGTAATCGTATTTTTGTTAGCGTTTACGGCTCGTATATGACATTTTACTGAGATTACCTGATGTCATATACGAGCCGTAAACGCTAACGAAAATACGATTACGATTGTAATCGCAGAAAAAAATACGATTATAATTGTAATCGCAGAAAAAAAAAGATTACTATTGTAATCGTTAAAAAAATGCGATTACAATAGTAATCGTAATCGTAATTAAGAACTTGTGAATACAATCGTAATCGCGATTACGATTACGCCCAACACTGGTCTGGAATACCCTTCCCCAAAAACCGACATGGACTGTAAAACAAAATCATCAAGAAAGTTAAAAAGGTTTTTTTTTTTTTTTTTTTTTTTTTTTTTTTTTTTAACCCAAGAGGAGGTTTCGACCCTTAACCCTTAACTTTAGCACTTTAAGATGCATCGGAATGTATCGGGGAGGATAGGTCAGTAAAATGTTTTTTTTTATTTTATTTTTTTTATTATCATCGACACAAACTGTCCCCGTTTGGGAAAATTCAATTTTCCAGAAAATAATAATTTAGGCTCGACAACGCGTTGATTATGAAAAAGGGCAGGTGCATCTCCGGTCCGGGAATTATGAAAAAAAAATTAGTGCCACTCATCCAACCATGAATTTTCCTCGCTTCGAGATAAAATTGAAAATTGAGAACTAAAAATTCAATTTGTTTCATCTTCTATGAAACATCCGTGCTATTAAATTTTCACATTTTCATGGTTATTTCTCAGGGAAAAACAATTTTTTCAATGAAAAACTATTGATAGCGAAGAAAATTTGAACGAATAAATCATAACTGTTTAGAATAATCATCGTCCCTTATTCTCAACAAAGAATTAAATCATTTTTTTCTAAAAATAGTCATGAAAACAAATTTTAAAAAAATGTCGCATACAGGTTAATGGTATGGAATCACGAAATGTAACACTGTCCAGACGGAGGGAAAATTTATTATGACATTTCTTCATATTCAATCTGATTTATAATGTTTGCCATGCATATTTTTTCCTCTGCAAAAACAAAGTTGAGAGACAACTAAGTAGGGTAAGACTGGGAATTTGGGAAAATAAAGGAGAAAAGAAAAATAAAGGAGGGGGAAGTATAAAAGAGGGGAAGTATATCGGAGGGGTAAGTATATCGGGTGAGTATAACGGTGGTGGAAGTATAAGGGAGGCCCTCGTTACATTGTTCACCGACTAAAGAAATTTGTGTGAAAATTTGGTGAAGATCGTTTGAAAACTGGCCGTAAAGAGTTCTGGAAAAATTGCTGCGGCCGTCCGGCCGGCCGGCACCACAGGCAAGGCTGAGCCAGGTAAAAATCAATATTCGATTTTACCCTCCGACGTTTGGAAGATCCTTCTCCATTAACCCGGAGGGAATCACAATTGCTTCTTTAAGGAAGTTAAAAAAAAAACTTAAGTTTTATGGCTTATAAGCCATAATTTAGGGTCAAAAGGGTGTTTCTTGGCATAAAGTGCTAAGAAAACGCCTAAAAACAAGCAAATAAAGGTGTTTCTCGGTTCAAATTTATCAGAAAACGCCCTAAAATTATGTCAAATGGTGTTTGATTAACAATTAAATTTATTGCTAGTATATTCTGACATAAACCCCTTTAAACCGGATTTTTGGGTAAAATCCAACAGTAGTTTGAAGAGCTTCCAACGAAAACTTCCTTAAATAGAAGGAACAATTTAGGAGGGGGAGTATTAAGGAGGGGGAAGTATTATGGAGGGAACTTCAAGGAGGGGGAAGTACAAAGGAGAGAAGATCCTCTGGGTTTTCGAAGACCCTTTCCCAAAAGCCTGATTTGGAGGATATCACAATAACTTTTTAAGGAAGTTAAAAATATAAAAATAATTTTAAGCATGAAAAGTTCTTTTGAAGGATTCTTGGAGGGACGTTGATTCGTAGCAAGTTGCCTTGTTTCCCGGGGAGACAACTGACTTTAAAACAAGAGTTGCTAATTTGAAAACTTGAGTAAAAGGTGGTTGTAAAAGGTTGTTTATATTAACGTCTGAATATGAGAGATTACGGTGAGGGAAGTGTGCACATTCATCTTGATTAGAGGAGAAGGTTCGAAGAAGAGACGAGAAGATCTCAATATGTGCGCTAGCTTTCTCAACAAATGAATTGCGAGAAAAGCGTAGGACGAGTTTATATGTCGTTCCGAGGGTAGCACTTGGCAATCATCCTCCTTTTGTGCACATACAAACTCGTAAGCGACGAGCCAACCGTTTTCCACCCCCTTCGCCCCCTAACCTCATTTCCAAGAACTTAATAACTTAGTTCGACTTGTCATCAAAGTTGACATGAAGGATTTTAGATTAAACCTGAAATTAACAGCATGACGTCTATTTTAACCGCAAAATCACTTCTCTTTGTTTTCCTTATGAATAATAATTTAATCATTTCGAAAAAGTAATTAACAAAGTATCTACTTTGACTTCTTTAAGCCAAGCACTTCCTCTCATTTAATACGCCAGAAAACTAAAATTATCTACCGTCTTATATCGAACAAAATATTTCGAGAACACTTTTGCTCGTTTTCGGGTGATTGGCCGTTTTCTATTAGGTGTACAAAATGAAACTCGGCTAAAATCTACAAAATTCAAATTTACCCTGTGGTTGAGTTTCATTTTGTACACCTAATAAATAAAAATTGTAGGAAATTTAATTCTCTATAAATTTGTACTTAATTATTTTTTTCTAGGATGCACCATTTTCGGAAAATAATTTTTTTTTAAATAAATTTATCTTGAAAACAGTGCGTCCTAAAGAAAAAATAAATAGAATAAAAATTAAAGAGAATTGAATTTCCAACAGATTTTATTTAATGCATTTTTCAATATCTGTAACGGTTTACGATTTACAAGCCTTTAAAAATTAACCTTCTTAATGGTTATATTTCAATAACCTTCTTAATGGTTATACTTCAATAACCTAACACGAAGAAGGTCAACTTTTGATGGACTTTAACGCCTAAAATGTTTAAAATTTTGAAAAAATGAACTACTAGGTGTACAAAATGAAACTCGGCTAAAATCTACAAAATTCAAATTTGCCTTGTGGCTGAGTTTCATTTTGTACACCTATAAAAATTGTAGGAAATTTAATTTTCTATAAATTTGTACTTAATTATTTTTTTCTAGGATGCACCATTTTCGGAAAATAATTTTTTTTAAATAAATTTATCTTGAAAACAGTGCGTCCTAGAGAAAAAATCAATAGAATAAAAATTAAAGAAAATCAAATTTCCAACAGATTTTATTTAGTTCATTTTTTCAATATCTGTAACGGTTTACGATTTACAAGCCTTTAAAAATTAACTTTCTTAATGGTTATATTTCAATAACCTTCTTACACGGAGAAGGTCAACTTTTGATGGACTTTATCGCCTAAAATGTTCAAAATTTTGAAAAAATGAACTACTAGGTGTACAAAATGAAACTTGGCTAAAATCTACAAAATTCAAATTTACCCTGTGGCTGAGTTTCATTTTTACGTTTTTCCGGGAGAAGCATCGTGATTTTTGTGGTCATTCTAGCTACCCCCGGAGACCCCAACAAAATTTGCATTACTACGAAAGGCTATTGTTTATTAATTTTTATTTTGAAAAGCCAAGGAAAAAAGTTAAAACGCGGTTAAATTATTCAAACATCACTGGAGACATTTCTATTAGTAGGTTCAACCGAGGTGGGGGTGGAAAAAAAAAGTTTGTAGGGCATAAATCCCTTGGGGAGCGCGGTCGGACAGCGCTAACTCAAAAAGTTGTCCTATATTTGTTTCTCTGTGGAAACAAAGTGCGCTAAGTAGCGCTAACTTGTTTGAGGGGAGGGGGGGCGGCCGTTCCAACTCCCACGTCTTCCTTTCTTCAAGTTTACCTGTAATTCTTACAACCTAATTTTATTGTTCTTTGTTCTTTACTTATCTACCTCCGATGCTTTCAATTCAATTTGTCCGACAAAATGTAATTGTACCCCCGTCCGACACCCGAGCTTTTTCAACATTTCCAGATACAACTACTAATTTAATTAGATTTTTTTTTTCTTTCTGAAAGTTTATCGAAACCTATTTGGTACGTGTGGGTTAATTACATATCGAAGCTTCTGTCCCTCGATAGTCTCGGCTTAAAGGGCTTTCCGGGCATGCTGATTGCGGGGGCCCGATCACAAGCTGAAATTAGCGAGAGGACAAAAGGGGCTTCTAATCAAACTTCCTTTCCATCCAGAATCTATATTAGGGCAGAGTGTCTAATCCGCTTTCGCCAGAGTCAATTAAAATTCAAAAAAAAGAAACCGATTTAAAAATTGATCTCTGCGCCTACCAATTAGACCGACTGCACGTCCGATTAATTTTAGAAGAAAAGAACAAAAATCTACAATTTAAAAAAGTTATTCTGATACCCTCCACGTCGGGATGTTTGGGAAGGGTCCGAATATTGATCTTTACCGATCTCAACTTTGTCAGTGTTTCCGGCCGGCCGTACGTATTAGGTGTACAAAATGAAACTTAGCCACAGGGTTTGAATTTTGTAGATTTTAGCCGAGTTTCATTTTGTACACCTAGTAGTTCATTTTTTCAAAATTTTGAACATTTTAGGCGCTAAAGTCCATCGAAAGTTGTCCTTCTCCGAGTAAGAAGGTTATTGAAGTATAACCATTAAGAAGGTCAATTTTTAAAGGCTTGTAAATCGTAAACCGTTACAGATATTGAAAAAAATGCACTAAATAAAATCTGTTGGAAATTCAATTCTCTTTAATTTTTATTTTATTCATTTTTTCTCTAGGTCGCACTGTTTTCAAGATAAATTTATTTAAAAAAAAATTATTTTCCGAAAATGGTGCATCCTAGAAAAAAATAATTAAGTACAAATTTATAGAAAATTAAATTTTCTACAAGTTTTATTTATTAGGTGTACAAAATGAAACTCAGCCACAGGGTAAATTTGAATTTTGTAAATTTTATCCGAGTTTCATTTTGTACACCTAATAGCATTTATCCGGAGTACTTCACGGCCACAATTTCCAACCGATTTTCAACTAATTTTCAATATTTGAACAGGAAATTTTTGAATTTCGAAAAACGGAGATTTGCACATTTGAAATTTAAAAATGTGATCCGGCTCGTCGATCCGATTTTCACCAAATTTTTACTAAATACTCCTTATATTTTTTACAAATTTTTGGTGTTAAAAAAATTTTTTTTTTTAGTAGGGAGAAATTTCCTACTTCCACCCTTGATGAGAGGGATATGCGTTGGGCAAAAAGCCCACTATTTCTACCTTGCAATGCTTAAAAAAAATTTGGAAAAAATGATGATACTCGAAATTATTCTTCCCCTCCTTAAACTTTCCCTCCTTTATACTTCCCCTTCCCCTCCTTAAACTTTCCCTTTTTTATACTTCCTCCTCTTTGAACTTACCTTCTTTGATACTTCCCCTCTCATTATTACTCCCCTCCTTCAATATTGTTCCTTCTCTTTAAGGAACTTTTCGTTAGAAGCTTTTCAAACTAGAACTAGTCCTGTTTTTTAACTTCCTCAAAGTTACAGTAAAACTCTCGATTTCGTCGAAAAAAATGTGGACAACGGGTAGGTCTGGACCTAATTGGAAAGCGTCGACCTAATTGGAGAAGGACCTAATAGGACCAAAATTATTGTTTAATATCGATGAATTAGTCCGAAGCTCCAAGTCAATTTGGATTAGGCGAAGCGGAGTATTCGCCGGATAACTGAGATTCCGATCGTCCCTCATGTAGGATGTGAACTATCACAAAACCGATATATATCGAGAGGCTGGTGTAGGGGACGGAGAAGCCCCCACGAAACCCTTTCGATTCAATCTCGAATTGTTTCTCCAAGTTGGAAATGTGCGGCGGCACCGGATCCCCTGTCAACCTCAACGGGGAGTTGAATATTTGAATCTCTCCCTTTTGACTCGACAAACTTTCTTAGCTCCCAACAAAAATATCTTTTAAATAAAAATCAATGTTTAACAATGTTTTTTTATACATCACTTTACTCCGTGATCGATCATCCAAAGTTAGAAATTGAACGATGGCTTCTAGATGATATATTACCAATTATTTCATTTTTTTTTTTTAATGTCGATAAACCCTTAATCAATGTTAGAAACTAGTTTTTTTTTTTACTTTTATAATGACTTCCAAGTGAGAACACTCTGGTGGTCAAATTAGAAACTAGTAGGTGTACAAAATGAAACTCAGCCCCAGGGTATATTTGAATTTTGTAGATTTTAGCCGAGTTTCATTTACACCTAGTAGTTCATTTTTTCAAAATTTTGAACATTTTAGGCGTTAAAGTCCATCAAAAGTTGACCTTCTCCGTGTAAAGAAGGTTATTGAAGTATAACCATTAAGAAGGTTAATTTTTAAAGGCTTGTAAATCGTAAACCGTTACAGATATTGAAAAAATGCACTAAATAAAATCAGTTGGAAATTCGATTCTCTTTAATTTTTATTCAATTCATTTTTTCTCTAGAACGCACTGTTTTCAAGATAAGTTTATTTAAAAAAAAATTATTTTCCGAAAATGGTGCATCCAAGAAAAAAATAATTAAGTATAAATTTATAGAGAATTAAATTTCCTACAAGTTTTATTTATTTGGTGTACAAAATGAAACTCATCCACAAAGTAAATTTGAATTTTGTAGATTTTAGCCGAGTTTCATTTTGTACACCTAATATCTCTCGAAGGTTTTACTTAAAACCATAGGAAAAAGCTCAAGGTTTTGCTTTCCGTTTAAAGAAAGAAGAGTTTGAGAAGAATGTTTAGGGAACGTTCGAGGTATCCTTTGGGTTAAGGAAGAGCGCAAAAAGATTGATAACGCGAATAAAATGAATGTGGATTCCTCCCGCTTAGCGCTACAATCGAAGTGACCATTCACTATTAGCGACTTAAAACAAAAATACAAGTTATAAAGAGAGCAAAAAAACATAAAAATTTTAATTAATTTTTTTACTGCGCTAAAAGACGTTGACGTTTTGAAATATTGGATGTCTCATCTTTAACGACGTAATTAAATCGCGAAAGGGCGATAGTGCAAAAAAAAAAGGGCGGGGTTATTAAGGGTAAAAAAGCTCTTTTGACGAGGGTCGAAGGGTGTTATTTGCATAACCCCGAAAAGAGACCTTGTGAAAGAATGCAATGGGAAAAGCGGTTTCGTTCAAGCTTATGTTGCGTGTTTTCTTGTTCACCCTTCCCCGAAGCTATCGACTTGAAACATCCCACACCCGAACCACTTCTTTCCCACCATAATTGCTTCCCGATACCTGGGAGCATTGGAATTTAATGCCAAACGCTTCTATTCTCTAGTTACAAACATATTTTTGTTTAAGAAATAAACCACGAAGAGCACAAGTTAATCTATTTTGAATCCACGAAAATTGCTTAAGGAAGGTTAAGTGAATCCGGGAGTCCTTTAGGGTCCAAGGCCTAGCTTTGTACCAACCGCAGTTTGAAAATGTTTGAAACTCCAAGTGGAGCATGCGCAGAAGGATTTGAATTTCAAATTTGACGTCAGATGATTTCAGATTTGAACGACGTCAAATTTGACATACAAATCCTTCTGCGCATGCTCCAGTTTCAACCTGGAACAAAGCTATTATGATCCTTCGTCAAATTTATATTATACTAGGTGTACAAAATGAAACTCAGCCACAGGGTGAATTTGAATTTTGTAGATTTTAGCCGAGTTTCATTTTGTACACCAAATAAATAAAAATTGTAGGAAATTTAATTCTCTATAATTTTGTACTTATTTATTTTTTTCTAGGATGCACCATTTTCGGAAAATAATTTTTTTTTTAAATAAATTTATCTTGAAAACAGTGCGTCCTAGAGAAAAAGTGAATAGAATAAAAATTAAAGAGAATTAAATTTCCAACTGATTTTATTTAGTGCATTTTTCCAATATCTGTAACGGTTTACGATTTACAAGCCTTTAAAAATGAACCTCCTTAATGGTTATACTTCAATAACCTTCTTACACGGAGAAGGTCAACTTTTGATGGACTTCAACGAATAAAATGTTCAAAATTTTGAAAAAATGAACTACTGTAGAGAATTCAGTTCAGACGGGCATATTTTTGATGAACAACAAAAACTGGACATGGAGATTAATACAATAACTTCTCTTTGAGAAATTTAAAAATCTTTTAGATATTGAGGTTGGTACGGGGGTAAATCGATGGTTTTGTTCGTGAAAAAAAGGTGTATAGGAGCAATAAAACAAGGTGTATTCAATAGGTTTTTTTTTCTCTTTTTTTTCGAATACCGGAAATTATTGGAGCAAAAAATATCGGCTGGTGTATATTTTATCAAGTGGGCATTGTTCGTCTGGAAGAATAATACTCGTTAGGGTGGGAAGGGGGAGGTTTTTTTTTGTGTCCCGGCGAGGACAATCCACCTCCCCGGGTCCACGCTCGGACGAGCAGAAAGGAATTCAAACCCGGGGAGTTTGAGAAAGATTGTAGCTAGTTTTTCCCTTGAATAAGGAAGAAGAGGAAGAATAAAAAAACGCGACTTATTTGTCGCACTGATTCCTTGTCTAGGCTCTGATTTACAGGGTTTCTCTCACGACCTCCCGTATTCATTTTCTACCTACGTGTAGGCGAATCTCGACGTTAGTTCAGTGGAAGACGTCTAAGCCGACTAGATTTGCCCCCATACAAGACCCGCATACAAATTTTACCTTCCACCAGAACCTCCTGAATTATTTATTATTTGCTTTTTGCAACTTGCTCTCCTTCTCTTTTCGACGTCTTTTACATATGTTTTTTTTTCTTTCCCCGAGAGTAATTTACACGACGTTATTTGAGGATGAAATGAGTTAATTGCTTTATAAATAATACATACGAAAATTCACCCTTTGCAAATTGAATAAAATGCCCTTTTCACTAGGACGGGAAAGCCCTTTCTGAAAGAAAAACAAGGTTCAACACCTCTAAATATTTACGCCTTCAACGTTACCTACCTTATCAAAACTCTCACTTTTTAGTCACTTCAGGTCGGGTAAATAAAGGATTTTTTTTATTATCTAACTAGTTTTTCTATGTCCCGTACGGGCAATCTGAGAATAATAGCTTTGTTCCAAACGAAGTTTGAAACTGGTTTGAAACTTCTGGAGCATGCGCAGAAGGATTTTGACGTCATATTTGACGTCGCTCAAATCGTTTGTCCGTCAAATCTGAAGTCATCTGACATCAAAGAGGCGCAAGAGCTTCCGCGCATGATCCAGGAGTTTCGAATCAATTTCAAACTGCAGTTGCAACAAAGCTATTATGACCTTGAGGTAGATTACGTATAGCCTTGAGATTGCCTTCAGAATCAGTATGACGTTGATGGGTCTTAATGAATGTCCTAAAGGAGGGTTATGACGTCATTTGCGAAGAAGAAGTAGACTGGAGTACAACAGAGCTTTAAGTGCTAAGGGACCATAAAAATGGTAACCTCCTCTTAGAAAAAATGACCTTGAAGTTTTATGAATGCCCTTGAGAAATAAATTTATTGCTCTGTTCCAATCAGTTTGCCAACTCCTGGAGCATGCGGAGAAGTATTTGGACGTCAGATGACTTCAGATTTGAAGGACAAATCGTTCTGCGCATGCTCCCGAAACTGCGGTTGGAACAAAGATAGATGAACTTGACGAGGATTATCTATTGAGTGGAGACCAACAAGCCGGCAACGAAATCCAAATGATACCTAGGTACAAATCTATCAATTTTCCATACGGTCTCACCCTAAAACCGAACATAGTGGGTATTACATTAACTTCACTATGCGAAACCGTTGAATATGTATTTTTGAATTTTCTTATTAGATCCGACCTCATAAAAGGTTTTCTTACTCCTTCTCGCATTTTCTGTCCCTCGGGGCGGAAACTTTTTTAACGACACAACCTCCTTCTTTTTTTCAATCGTAAATAAAACTCGGGCGGTAAAATGAAAACTAATATTTGCTCTACAAGTAATTTAATAACGAGAGGGAGAACAGGAAGAAAAATATTATAAAAACGTAAAATCGGATAAAAGCCTCGAAAAACGTACAAAACTGATCAGGGACTTAACTCGATTATCGTCTGATGAGAGGGAAAAAGGGAAAATACACACAAAACAACTGACAAGATCGCAATTAGAATTTTAAAAATCCATCAGGCACTATAGACAGCCTGAAACTCTCCACAGAGGGTATCACAATAATTTCTTTTTTAGGAATTCCCTAAAAACCGTTAAAAGCACGAAAAGGCCGCTGTAATGACGCTTAAAAAGCCTTTTGTTTATAACGCTATTAAATTTTAGTCTTACCTTGTGCCTACATCGTTGATAATATAAATTACATTATATTACACACTTATTGAACAATAGACCGTTACACGTTATACTGACTGCATTACTTTAGGGATACCTGTTGTTTATTTATGACTTTCCGCCGAGCTATAAAGCCCCATTAAGCTCCGAGGTAATTTGCGAAAACGGATTGCCCCAGTTCGAGTTAATAGATTATTAAGAAAAAATTTTAGATTTTAAGGGGAGAAAATCAGGCGATTTAGGACCTGTGTCAGCTGGCGTAAATTAGGGGACGTATTCCACAAATGTGGGGGAATGACAAAAAATTAGGCCAATAAAATGGGGTTTAACGTTGGAAATATGAAGATGGGGAAAAAACTGAAAGTTTTTCGATGTAAGGAATCCAAGCTCTGGAAATTTTCCTGTCCATTAAAGCCTTTTCGGGGCTTCCACTTTTATGGGAAGAGGACACGGGACCGTTTCTCACGACATTTAAGCTTCCACTTTGACGCCATTAACTTTAACCGGCTACCATTCCCGATTCGAGAATGTATTTTTTTTAACTTATAGAAGTTATTGTGATACCAACCACGTCGGGTTTTGTGGAAGGGTCTTCCAGACCCCAGAGAGTCAAATCGAATATTGATCTTTACCAAACTTTGTACGTGGTACCGGCCGGCGGTAGCACTTTTTCCGGAACACTTTACGATCAAAATTTTCACCCGGTTTTCACACAACCTTTCTGAATAGTTGAAGAAGAAATTATTGTCGTCTGCAATTTTGGAATTTCGAAAAAATGGCGGAGACATGTCTTTTTAAAGTTTTAATTTTCCGGAACATTTTAAGAACACAATTTTCACCAAATTTTCACATAACCTTCCTGAATATTTGAACAAGAAATAAACGTCTGCAATTTTTGACTTTCAAAAAAATGGCGGAAAGCCCAATATTTTTATCTTGATGCGGAGAAACTACTACTTACACTAAAAAAGGAGAAAAAAAAAATGAAAATACTACGGCCGGCCGGAACCACAGACGAAGTTGAGATCGGTAAAGGTTCGATCTGACCCTCCGGGGTCTGGAAGACCCTTGCCCAAAAACCCGACGTGGAGGGTATCACAATAACTTCTTTAAGGAAGTTAAAAAGCCTACTTAGACCTAACGAGAAAGAAAAACTCACTAAAAAAAGATGTTTGGGCTTAAAATAAACAAGAACATTGTAAAAGAGGTTTTGCGTTACAGCGAAAGTGAGAGTAGAAGGAAATTGGCAGAAGGAGGAGAAAAAAAAAAAAAAGGAGGGAGATGAAGGTATGGGGAATGCCACATAATTTCATAACAGCCGCTCCCCCAGGCTTCGAGAAAACAATTTGCATTTTTCACGTTAAACAATACTATTAGAGCCAACGTGTCAGGAATGTCCTCGAGTTTAATATCGCGGAAAGCTCTCCTGTTTTTACTCTCCCGTCTCTTTTTCCCGGGCGTTATTGCCCTTTCAGAAATTGCCACCTCAAATCTTAAGGTTCAATAATGAAAAAAAATTTTTTGATCTATAATATCAACGCGTTTTGATTAATAAAACTTTTATAAACGCACCTTGAAATTCTCCTTTCTGTAATCATAAATGGATTTTTTCGGGTCCTTGTCTAAGGCATTGCACTATCTGGACTCAAGGTACCTCGAAACAGCTACCTTTAAAAAGAGGATGGGAATCTTAAGGATGCCTTTTATTTGAAGGATCACATCACTTCAAGTGCGGTCGATTAATGCACTAACTTCCTCGCTTTATCCGACAAAAACCTTCTTTTTCTTATTTTTTGGTCGCTTTACTCAGTTATTCTTCCAAAAAAGTCCCTTTAAATAGGATTTTGGCCAATTTTCTCGCTTTATTCGACAAAAAACCTTCTTTTTCTTAGTTTTTTGGTCGTTTTACTCAGTTTTTCTTCCAAAAAAGTCCCTCTTAATAGAATTTTTGGCCAATTTTCTCGCTTTATTCGACAAAAAACCTTCTTTTTCTTAGTTTTTTGGTCGTTTTACTCAGTTTTTCTTTTAAAAAAGTCCTAGAAATAGCTACCTTTAAAAAGAGGATGGGAATCTTAAGGATGCCTTTTATTCGAAGGATCACATCACTTCAAGTGCGGTCGATTAATGCACTAACTTCCTCGCTTTATCCGACAAAAAACCTTCTTTTTCTTATTTTTTGGTCGCTTTACTCAGTTATTCTTCCAAAAAAGTCCCTTTAAATAGGATTTTGGCCAATTTTCTCGCTTTATTCGACAAAAAACCTTCTTTTTCTTAGTTTTTTGGTCGTTTTACTCAGTTTTTCTTCCAAAAAAGTCCCTCTTAATAGAATTTTTGGCCAATTTTCTCGCTTTATTCGACAAAAAACCTTCTTTTTCTTAGTTTTTTTGGTCGTTTTACTCAGTTTTTCTTTTAAAAAAGTCCTAGAAATAGCTACCTTTAAAAAGAGGATGGGAATCTTAAGGATGCCTTTTATTCGAAGGAACAGATCACTTTAAGTGCGGTCCATAAATGGATCCTGTCAAGGAAGGATTTTCAAGGATGCCTTGAGAAGAGGAAGGAACGTCCTTATGGAGCGGAAGCTGAATATTCAAAGTATTCTTTTGGAAGGAACACTTTTCTTAAGCAGAAAATTCTACTTTTCGTATTGTTGATGAACCTTTGAAGTGATCTGTTCCTTCAAATAAAAGAAATCCTTACGTTTTCCCTCCGATTTTTCAAGGTATTAAGGTTAAGGGATAGATCGGATGGTTTTCATTGGCCGATGATAACTAAAAACCTAATTAAAGGAACAGAAAAGGGATGTTTAAGGAATCCTTTTGGATAAGGAAGGGGGTGTTTCAAGGATCATTAAAATTAAATGGCTGGTGAAATAATAATGAGGGCGTAAAAGCATAAGTAATAAAAGACTTCCCGCACTAATAATATGAGCTGACAATTACCGCTTCAGTAGTGAATTCTACTGAAGATAATTAGACTGTAAATTTGAATATTTAGCTGGAATGAAATTTCAAACCTAAATTCATGATGTCAAAAGCAGAATATTAAATTTAAAAACTACTTTGATGAATGATCGGGGCGAAATCAAAGCATTTCATCACAGGTGCCTTATGCATATTCATAGTTAACGCTATATTTTAGTTGAAATGTAATCCTGGAAGTTAAAAGGGGTCGGCGTTTTAATTGTCGTAAGCCGGTGAGGTCGAAGTTGGGTCAGCGGGCTGAAGAGTTCACGGGTTCCCCCTTTTAAGATAACTCGAGACAATGGTCGCCTTTAAACTATTCCTCGGGAGTAACCTTGTTCGCGCGCGGGGGGAGGAAAAGTTTTCATAAGTCCGCGAGTCTTCTCTTTTCAGACTTTTGTCTCTCACAAAAGACCACAAATCACAAAATTACTTCTTTATTGTTAATTTACAACAAAAGACAACGGTAATAATACTCCATGAAGATTATAAAATATCGAAATTTTTAATTAAAATTCAGTTGGGAATTGTTTTTAGTGTTTATAAACTCTTAACTTTATTAAAGAAAAGTTTTTGTAATACCCTTCATGTCTACTTTTGGGAGAGAGGCCACAAGAGGAAAATTATTTAAAATTTCCATTTGGTTTTCACCTACGAGAAGTTTAGTTTTTTGGTCGTTTTACCCAGTTTTTCATACAAAAAAAGTCCCTCTAAACAGAATTTTTGGCCGACTTCCATGCTTTATTCAGCAAGAAACCATCTTTTTCATAGTTTTTTGGTCGTTTACCCAGTTTTTCTTACAAAAAAGTCCCTCTAAGCAGGATTTTTGGCCGATTTCCATGCTTTATTCAGCAAGAAACCATCTTTTTCATAGTTTTTTGGTCGTTTACCCAGTTTTTCTTACAAAAAAGTCCCTCTAAACAGGACTTTTGGCCGATTTCCATGCTTTATTCAGCAAGAAACCATCTTTTTCATAGTTTTTTGGTCGTTTACCCAGTTTTTCTTACAAAAAAGTCCCTCTAAACAGGATTTTTGGCCGATTTCCATGCTTTATTCAGCAAGAAACCTTCTTTTTCATAGTTTTTTGGTCGTTTTACCCAGTTTTTCTTACAAAAAAGTCCCTCTAAACAGCATTTTTGGCCGATTTCCTTGCTTTAATCAGCAAGAAACCTCCTTTTTCTTAGTTTTTTGGTCGTTTTACCCAGTTTTTCATACAAAAAAGTCTCTCTAAACAGGATTTTTGGCCTATTTCCTTGCTTTATTCAGCAAAAAACCTTATTTTTTTTATTTTTTTGGTCTTTTTACTCAGTTTTTCTTCCAAAAAGGTCCCTCTAAACAGCATTTTTGAGCGATTTCCTTGCTTTATTTGATGTAGAAACTTCAATTGGCCAGTTTTTTTGTATTATGAACCAGAATCGAAAGGAAACGAATTTTTTGCCTTGCTTACGAAGAAAGGAGAAAAACCCAAGTGTAACGAAACATTCCAATTACAGTGGATTTATTTTTATGAAAGAAAATCCATGTTTGCAAGTAAGATCAAGGATTTTTCTGTTCAAAGAGCGTGAGCTTGGAAGAAAAAACGAAAAAAAAAAAGTAACCCAGTTAGAAAGCTCAAGGTGACAAGTGTATGACAAATAGGGGCAGATCTCTGTTTGGCAAAGCTAAGGGCCTCTTATCAGAGGCTCCACCTGTAGTCACATATCTTGTAACGCGACCTATCTCCACTCCAAACAACCATCTCGGGCCCTATTTATTTTTTTCGCCTCACTGAATATTTTCCCCTTCTCGGTGAGAGTCTAGGGAAAAATCGACCACCCCGCCCATTCCTGTTTTTTTTCTTATATTTCTCTTTTTCCAATCCCCGCGAGTGTCGTTTCTTTAAGAATTTTCAATAAGCAACGTAAGGTGCTTAAAGAATACCGAGATGGAATCCCGTTTGTACGCATCGAAAAAACAATATTCAACCCTATAATCGAAAAAAAGGCTCAAATATAAATCAGGTGCATTCCCCGCGGTGAATATTGTTTTCCCGAAAAAAGTTGTCACCACCGAACTCCTCTAGCCGATGATAACCACGTAGAAAAGTACAAGTTTGAAGAGCTTCCAACGAAAACTTCCTTAAAGAGAAGGAACAATACAGGAGGGGGAAGTATAACGGAGGAAAAGTTTAGGGAGAGGAAGTTCAAGGAGGGGGAAGTACAAAAGGAGGAGAAGGATAAGTTCAAGCATTTAGACTAAGGAAGAATGTGTGAAAATTTGGGGAAATCGGTTCAAACATGGATTGGACATGGATGGTCATGGATTGGGCAACGATTGGACGTGGATTGGTAATGGCTTGGTCATGGATTGGACATGGATTGGGCATGGATTGGGCATGGATTGGACATGGATTGGACATGGATTGGAAATAGACTGGACATGGATGGGCATGCCTTGGTCATGGATTGGACAATGAATGGACATGGATTTGACAATGATTGGACATGGATTTGACAATGATTGGACATGGATTGGACAATGATTGGTCATAGATTAGCATGGCTTGGTCATGGATTGAAATAGACTGGACATGGATGGGCATGGCTTGGTCATGGATTGGACATGGATTGGGCATGGATTGGGCATGGATTGGGCATGGATTGGACATGGATTAGACATGGATTAGACAATGATTGGACATGGATTGAGCATGGCTTAGTCATGGATTGGACATGGATTGGACAATTATTGGACATGGATTGGACATTATTGGACATGGATTGGACATTGGACATGGATTGGACAATTATTGGACATGGATTGGACAATTATTGGACATGGATTGGACAATTATTGGACATGGATTGGACAATTATTGGAATGGATTGGAAAATGATTGGGCATGGCTTGGTCATGGATTGGACATGGATTGGACATGCGTTGAGGGTATCACAATAACTTTTTTAAGGAAGTTATTAGGGTATAGAAGGTAAATGTAGTTACATGTAATGTAGTAATGTAATGTAGTTAAAAATCAAGTTTTTCGGAGGGGGATAAAAAAGGCTGGAGAATGTTTGTCAAGAAAGGATTCAACAGGCGTGGGAGGGTCGGCGCCGGTGGTCGGAGCGAGCACAATGCGGGCACTCACTTCAAATTTACAGCTGCCAATTTCACAGAGGCCATTAATACAACAGGGTTTGAGACCTCCGAGCTCTCATTGTATTTTTGTGATTAATCGAATGTTTCGTGTAATTGATTGGTTCTCCTAATTCACCCCGTTGTCGTCCCTATTGTAAGGGTCGCATGTGTTGGGACGAAAAACGTTTTTGAGGGAAGAAAACCTACAGAACATCTTTTATTTCCCGTCCGAAACCCTCGAGCGACATAAATATAGGATTACATGAAGACGTTTCTGTTTGTCTTCCGATGGAAACTGCGAGTTTTCTAAAAGGGAACATAAACTGAAGACTCTATTTGTCAACCTCCTTTCGAACAACTCAATAAACTTTTCACTAAAAGCTAAATTAAATTCTGACATCTAAAGCCCCCAACTTTCCCAACGAGTAAAACTTTAATGTTTTAAACCTTTGATATACGCACTCATGAATTTGTGAAACTCTAATTTTGAGGAAGAAACTTCTTTTAAAATTGTTTTTTAAATTATTTTTAACAATTTCTCGATGAAATGTTTCGAAAACACGACAGGCTACATTTAACTACAGTTTATACGTAAAAGCTGTTGATGTTTTCTTTATAATTGAGACCGCATCAACTGCTTTTCGACATGAAATCGTACACCGTGGGGAGGGCGGCTCGGGAAAAAAATGAATTATCACATTTTACATTTCTCCTTGTTTTGAATGTCGTCGAAATTGCCCTTTATTTACCTCTAATGGAAATATAAAACGCGTGTTTTTCTCTCTTTTCGTGTTCACTCTCGAATATTACGTTTGTTTACACTTTACCAATCATCAACTTTATTTTATTTTTAAACAGCTGGACGGCCCTTTTATCAAAGAGAAATTTAAACTTCAATATGAGGAGCGAGTAAAATTTTAAATTTAGAGTCGTGAAGTATTTCGGAAAAAACTGGCGAATCAGCTGACACATATGGAGAGTAACAATGGTTTTTTTTTTTTTTTTTTTTTTTTTTTTTTTTTTTTCGAGGGAGTAACAATACATTCCAATTTCGAACATGACACATCCCAGAAAACAAATCATCCATAAATTTTAAGATCAAAGGCCCTTCATTATTGAATATTTTATTTATTAAATTGGGCGAATGGAAAATATTTTTTTGAAGGTTCAGAAAAAACAGAAAAGAAAGGTGATTACTAAAATATTTTATTTGTTTCAAGTTTTATTTAAAAAAACACCCACTCAAAGGACAGGAAAAATAAGTGAGTAATAATAATTTTCGCTGTTTGCCCGAGTAATATTTAAAAAGGAGGGAGAATATTTCAAGAGGTAATTATCCTTCCTATCGAGCCCTGTATTAATAAGACGAAGAATTTAATCAGAGATAAGAGTGGGCTGGAGGAAGGGGAGATTCCGACTCCCCTTTTCGTCCTTCTCATAATGAAACGTGAAACAATTATTTTCTGCCTCAATAATTTTTATCCTAGATTAAAAAAAAATCTTCCCGGGTGAAGAAGAAAAAGATTTCTCATCTGAGAGACAGATGGGATAATAGCGTTTTTTGACGATTTAATCATTTCGGTTGAAAAAAGAAAATGTTCGAGTGTCTGGTCCTTCTACTTCAAAGAAACCACAAGTTGATCTAGACTTTCAAGCGAAGAAAAAAATAAATAAAACACTGAAAATAACATTTTTACCAAAGCTTCATTTAACTTAATAATTCAAGTCGTTGGGAAAAGTGGGGCAATGTTATAGGAAAACCCCATTTTTACAGGTTTTGTAAAAGGAAAACCCCATTTTTACAGGTTTTGTAAAGGAAAACCCCATTTTTACAGGTACAGGTTTGTAATAGGAAAACATTTTACCAGTTTTTGTAATAGGAAACCATTTTACAGGTTTTGTAATAGGAAAACTCCCATTTTTACAGGTTTTTGTAATAGGAAAATCCATTTTCACCAGTTTTTGTAATAGGAAAACCCCATTTTTACAGGTTTTTGTAATAGGAAAACCCCATTTTTACAGGTTTTTGTAATAGGAAAACCCATTTTTACAGGTTTTGTAATAGGAAAACCCCATTTTTACAGGTTTTTGTAATAGGAAAACCCCATTTTTACAGGTTTTTGTAATAGGAAAACCCCATTTTTACAGGTTTTTGTAATAGGAAAACCCCATTTTTACAGGTTTTTGTAATAGGAAAATCCATTTTACAGGTTTTTGTAATAGGAAAGCCCCATTTTTACAGGTTTTTGTAATAGGAAAACTCCCATTTTACAGGTTTTTGTAATAGGAAAACCCCATTTTACAGGTTTTTGTAATAGGAAAACCCCATTTTTACAGGTTTTTGTAATAGGAAAACCCCATTTTTACAGGTTTTTAGTAATAGAAAACCCTTGTCGATTCTCGACCCTCATGGAAACTTTAGCTCCCTATGATCTTTAAAAAAAAATATGGCCGTATTCGACCTAGATTGTAAACAAAAATATTAGCTTCCAACCGCAGTTTTAAACTGGCTTATAACTCCTGGAGGATGCGCAGAAGGATTTGTACGTCATAATTGTAGTTCAAATCGTTTTTCCGTCCAATCTGATGTCATCTGACGTCAAATTTGACAAGCGAATCCTTCTGCGCATGCTCTAGGAGTTTCAAACCAGTTGGAACAAAGCTACTTTCAAACATATTTTGCCAAAGCAAGTTAACTTTTTTATCTTATTGTAATTTTAACACTAAATTGTGTTTGCCCTATCTTACCCCACATTGGAGGCAAATAAAACTTTCAATTTTCTTATTAAAAGAATAATAAAAGGGTGTTTATAAAAGAAGGGGAGCTCAAAAGCGATGACATACGACGATAAAGGGAAGGACATTTCAATAGCCGGTAATAGATTGGCGGCGTAACTCCGCATGCGAGCTAAATAGGAATAAAGCAATCCCAAAGTCAAAAACCCCAAGAATTGATATTGTCAAACTATTCGAAATAGGCTCAAATATTATTACTATCTCTTTCAATCTTTGATCGATAATTTCGTGTAGGGAAATTGATTCGAATGTAAATATTGAGAATAAAAATGTATAAAATAATAAAATAGCTCATGTAAATGTATTTCGACCTTTTTTAATCAAACACGGACTCGTATTCGAAATTGGACTTTTAGGTAGCACTCTATTCATCGAAATCTTATTTTTGAGGAAAGTGGGGTAAGATCGGCACCCCTAAGTATTTTTTTTATAGTAATATGTAATATTTTAAAACTTTAAAAAAAGTACTAGTCTGGCTGGCCCCGACGGGAACTTCCTTAAAGAGAAGTAACAATATAGAGGGGGAATTATAACGGAGATCTTAAGGTAAGAAAACACCCTCAGCAAACTTCGTGTGTTAACCGAAATAAGAAAGATAAAATATAGTTTACAAAATATATAAATAAAATATTTTTTTATTATCGAATTATACGTTTGGACGGTTTCCCAACATTATATGCCACATTGTGTTAGACAAGAGCCGGACATCAGAGCATCCGACGTTTGCTCTCCTATGTCAACAATATTATTAATTAAACGATAATGAATGTTGACGTAATTAAATTGGATTTTGGGGGGGTTTCCTCGTTTTTGCGAAAAATTTTTTCATCTTTTTTTTTCCTCCTATTCTTTCCCTGACGATACGGGAAAAATGTTTAGTGAATATCTCTACTGTGTTTACTGAAGCAAAAGCGTCTCTGTTAGTCCGGTTAATCTTATTAAGTTTCCTTCGATGCTTCAATTCACAGATTCTTGTCAACAGTTCACTTATTGTTAATATTATGATCTTGATAATTTTATTTCGCCATTAAATTTTTGTCAATCCTCCTACCTTCCGCAGTCTAAGTTATGTTCACTTAAAAGTTTGAGAGAGATAAACGGATGTTGACCTGATGATGCTCATTAAGCCGAAAACGGTCGTGAAAAATATTCCTATTTATTGCTTCTCTTCTCCTCTGAGTATATTCGACATAATGCGGTTCTCCATAATGCATTTGACCGTAAAATAGCAGAAATCCCAAGGCGTAGGATTGCTCTTTCGCTGTTCTTAGCTTATGGTGAGATATGCCCAAACGACAGTAACAGTTTTATGGCGAAACAACAAGTTTAAAGAGAGGCTTTTATGGTGAGAAGCGCAATGGTGACTTGCAGTTTTTTTATGTCAACTTGCATTTTTTGAAAAAGTTTTATGGCGAAACGCTTTATGTTTAAATACATTATGCTCAAAATTTTTGAACTTTTGAGAGCTTTATGTTCAATTGCATTATGCCGAACGCTTTATGGTGAACTACAGACTTTTTATGTTTAACTGCTTTAGTGTGAAATGCTTTATGTTGAATGGCATTCTCTCACAGCGTCCTCCTAGTATTGAGCTAGATTGGGCACATCCTCGCGAGAGGAAAAAAAGTTAATCCCCAGTGTCATAAAACGAGCTGATCCCATTGGCTGCTTGCTTTTCCTAGTTTATGGTGAGATGCTTTGTGTTGAATAGCATGGCATTGGCTGCCAGCAGAAAGTAGGCTTGCTCTTTCGCTCTCCCTAGTTTATGGTGAGATGTATTATGCCCAAAAGACAGTGAGAAGCGTTATGGTGACCTGCACGTTTTTTTATGTCGACTTGCATTTTTTGAAAAGTCGTCTATGGCGAAACGCTTTGTGTTAAAATGCATTGTGCTCAAAATTTTTGAGTGCGTTATGTTCAATTACATTATGCCGAAACGCATTATGGTGAACTACAGATTTTTATATTCAACTGCTTTAGGGTGAAATGCTTTGAACGGTGCTCTTTCTTCTCTTCTCAGGTATTTTTATAAAATGTTTTTATAGGATAGGGTTTATATATTTTTTTTTCTTCGAAAAGCGTGTATATGACTTAGAAAATGTATAAGCTTGGCCGTTGTTTTAAGTTTTATCCCGGGAACCCTTTTAAGGAGGCTTTGAAATAAAGCTGAAGTTGTCAAAAGTTCGAAAACTAGTAAAAGCCCATAGTTAAGTGCTCTAAAAGCTTTGCCTTTTTAATCATCGAACCCCTTTCACATCGCTTTCCTAGGGAAATTTTTATTTTAAAGGCATATTTTTTTTTCTCTCTCTCCCTCTCGTGCCTTTCCTCGATGGCTCAAAGAGCTACCTTGTTTGAACTAGAAACGCCCCGCTAACCCCTTATTGAAAGCAAAAAAAAATTTATAATTTTTAAATAAATTGAAATTGATCAGCTTATAGACTTTTTTTCTTCTTCAGAGAAAAACATTGTTGACACGATAACTCAAAAATTGGGAAAAATTTTAATCGATTACTTTTTGCCTACTAATTCCCAGAACCTCTGGGTTTTGAGTTCGAATCTTAATTTTGGGACATTTTTTCCCTCAGTATTATTGGACCACTTACCCACGGAGGAATTCCTAAAATAGCCCTTGACCACTGACCTACTTAGAGATTGCGATAAGAGACTTTGTTTGAATCCTGCATTCGGGTGGCTTTTAGAAAGGAAAAATGTCCCCAAAAACGAAAAATTCGCCTAAAATGTGCCAACAATTCATAGGTCCTTGGGTCAAATCCTCACTGAGAAGCAGTCCTTGACCACTCACCTACGTAGGAATTCATCAAATTCTGTACATGGGGGGCTTATAGGGAGAAAAAAATATGCCAAACGCCCTAAAAAAGGGGTTAAAATGGGATTTTTAGGTATACTCGTAAAAACCGATAAAACGCCCATAAAGTTCGCCCATAAGTTCGCCTGACTAGCAATACATAGGTCCTGGGTTCGAATCCCAACTCGTGGGAACTTTTTTCCTTCCTGAATAACAGTCCATGACCACATACCTACGTAGTTATTAGCACGAGGGTTCTCGACCACTCATAAAGGAAGGCATTCTTAAAACTTAAAATATAAGTGTTTCTGACAAAATTCTGTTGTCAGGATGCATTTCGGCCTCAAAAACGAAGAAAACGCTCAAAAATTGAGGTCAGCGAGCCCGCCTGATAGGCGCGATTCAGAGGTTTCTGGTTCGAATCCCAAGTTTAGGGAACTCTTTTCTAAATAATAGACGTTAAGTAAGGGAATTATAACGGAAGGAAGTACGAGGGATGTCCAAAAATTAAAGACCTTTTGTATTTTGCCGCCGTACGGGCGAAGTATTCTGCCAGATGAAAACACTAGCTTGTAGCGGGAAGTTCCCCCTCCACATCGCACTTGGTCTCATCTCTCTATCTTATCCAGCGTTGCTACGGCAGCCGTTCGCGATGGACGTCTCGGTGCCGAGTCCCGCCGGTTGTGAGGTTCGCTCCGTCATGCGTTTCCTAAACGCGGAGAAACTTCGCCCGGTCGAAATTCATAGACGTCGGACGGCTTTTTATAACATTCGTAACATTAGCGTAACATCAGCGCTCATTCATAACATTGCCATAAATAGCCGTCCAACGTCTATGAATTTCGACCGGGCGAAGTTTCTCCGCGTTTAGGAAACGCATGACGGAGCGAACCTCACAACCGGCGGGACTCGGCACCGAGACGTCCATCGCGAACGGCTGCCGTAGCAACGCTGGATAAGATAGAGAGATGAGACCAAGTGCGATGTGGAGGGGGAACTTCCCGCTACAAGCTAGTGTTTTCATCTGGCAGAATACTTCGCCCGTACGGCGGCAAAATACAAAAGGTCTTTAATTTTTGGACATCCCTCGTATAAGGGATGGGGAAGTATAACGGAGAGGGAAGTATAAGAGATGGTGAAGTATAACGGATGGAAAAGTATAAAATAGGGGAAGTATAAGGGAGGGCAAGTATAAGAAGGGGAAGGTATAAGGAAGGGGGAAGTATAATGGATGGGAAGTACGAGGGGGTTCCCAAAAGTTCCCAGAAAAGTTGTTTTACAAGCTTGTATTTATGCTTTTGTACAAAAATCATTTAATCTCCTTCAAAGTACTCTCCAGCAACAGTACTAGCAGCAATGCGCTTGGCCATTGTTCGAAACAATTTTTAAACTCATCTTCTTTAATGTCTGCAAGCGCCTCTCTCGTTTTCCTCTTAACCTCCTCCATGAGATGGGGAAGTATAACGGAGGGGAAAGTACAAAGGAGGGGAAGTATAAGGAGGGGAAGTATAAGTGTGAGGAAGTATAATGGGGGTATAAAGGAGGGGAAGTATAATGGAGGGGTAGTATTACGGGGGGAGTACAAAGGAGGGGAAGTACAAAGGAGGGGAAGTACGGTCGAGTGAGCCGTCCGAAACTACAGACAGAGTTGAGATCGGTAAAGGTCAATATTCGATTTGACCTTCCGGGGTCTGGAAGACCCTTCCCCTAAAACCCGTCATGGAGGGTATCACAATAACTTTTTTTAAAAAGTTAAAAATATGAAAATGAATAGAATAACTTTGAGAGTTAGCGTTAATAACGTTCAACTAAATCAAAATTGTCCATTTTAACTTGAAATTAAGGGGGACGAAACTCGTGTTGAATATAAACAGAGGTCTCTTTGAAGGATAATCTAAAGGAGTTGAGGGGAGCGGAGGGTATTCGGGAGATAGGAAAACCTGACCTGAAGGGTTTTAAGTTGGTCAAACAGACAATTGACCCGTCACGTAACTTTATTTACTCGCTTCTAAAACTCAAAGTTTGATTGCAGGTTAAATGAGGGTTTTAGTTGCATTTACTAGCGCACGTTTTTATTGTCTTTTTCCCTCCCTAAGTTCCTTTACGTCTTTTCATTTTATTAGATTTAAACATCCTTTTTAAGTAGATTATATTCTATTTTAATTTAAATTTCAAACTGTTTGTTTCTTTTATACAAAGGGTAATCAAGCTTCATCCGCTTTTGTTTCACACAAGGTATAAAAAGTTCAAGGATGTTTGAAATTAAACTCTCAAAAGGTTTTAAAAATTTACAACTTTAAGCCTCAGTACTTTCAGATATAAATAGTCTGCGTAGGTTTTCGACTTTGAAGGTCAGAGTTCAAATTCTTTGAGTATCGAAAATGTCGCTAGTTCAAAAACGGGTTGTTTTTCTTTTTTTCTTCGGAGTATAAAGGTTTTCTGATGATATCAAACGAGCAATAAAAAAGATAAGGTTAACCTATCCTTTTCCCCTTTTTAAGTTAAATTACAAGGCTGCTGGGAGGCATTAAGATGAAAAGAGATTTGGTAAAAGTGATAATAAAAGGTTTTTAAATATTCCGTATGCCTTTTAGGTAGATTTCTGTTTGTAGACGTAGAAACGAAAATCCCTCTGGACTCTAAAAACCACCTGGGAGTTGATTTAGAACAGCTGGATGTAATAGATTAGATTCGTTTGTCTTAAGATTTGAATTTGACCGGGAAAATCGGGTTTTCAAAAATTGATTTGACGGTAATTTTATTTAGCCGCGGATATTACGGTTGAAAACACAAAAAATTTAAAAATTGGAAATAGCAAAATAGGGAGAGATAAACGGTTTCAGCTTAATTTGCATCATCAGGTGGACTACTTCCGTGTATTTTTCATTCTCTCCCCCGAAAATGAAGTAGGAGGATATTTAACGACCGGTTTCGGCTAAATATGCATCATCAGGTGGAATATTTCCAAGTTTTTTCATTCTCTCTCCCGGAAATGGGGTAGGGGATATTTCACGACCGGTTTCGGCTTAAGATGCATCATCAGGTGGACTATTTCCTAGTTTTTTTCATTCTCTCTCCCGGAAATGGCGAGGAGATATTTCACGATCGGTTTCGGCTTAATTTGCCGTAATATTTGAATTTGACCGGCAAAATCAGGTGATTTTTTCATTTTCAAAAATGGATTTGACGGTAATCATATTATTTAGATACGGAAAACACTGGTAAAAACATAAATAAAACTAAATTAAAAATAGCTTAATAGGGAGAGAGAATGAAAAAAAGCGGATATTTCACGACCGGTTTGGGCTTAATACGAATCATCAGGTGGACTATTTCCGTGTGTTTTTCATTCTCTCTCGGAAATGGGGTAGGGGATATTTTACGACCGGTTTCGGCTTAAAATGCATCATCAGGTGGACTATTTCCTTGTTTTTTAATACGCTCTCCCGTAAATGGGGTAGGGGATATTTCACGATCGGTTTCGGCTTATTATGCATCATCAGGTGGACTATTTCCTTGTTTTTATTCTCTCTCCCGGAAATGGGGTAGGGGATATTTCACGACCGGTTTATACTATATATGCATCATCAGGTGGACTATTTCCTCGTTTTTTTCATTCTCTATCCCGAAAATTAGGTAGGGGGATATTTCACGACCGGTTTCGGCTAAATATGCATCATCAGGTGGACTATTTCCTTGTTTTTTCATTCTCTCTCCCAGAAATGGGAGAAAAGGTCAAACTTAGAACCTTTTGCACCTACTTTTTCGCTGTAATTATGAAGTAAGGGGTCTAATAAAATAGAAGAGAGAATAAAAAATTATGGAAATAGTCCACCTGATGAGGAATTAGGCCGAAACCGGTCGTGAAATATCCCCCTACCACGTTTCCGGGAGAGGGCATGAAAAAAACAAGGAAATAGATCACCTGATGATGAATCTTAAGCCGAAACCGGTCGTGAAATATCCCCTACCCCATTTACGGGAGAGAGAATGAAAAAAAAAACAAGGAAATAGTCCACCTGATGATGCGTATTTAGCCGAAACCGGTCGTGAAATATCCTCTACCCCATTTACGGGAGAGAGAGAATGAAAAAAACAAGGAAATAGTCCATCTGATGATGCGTATTTAGCCGAAAACGGTCGTGAAAAATCCCCTACCCCATTTACAGGAGAGAGAATGAAAAAACTAGGAAAAAGTCCACCTGATGATGCATATTAAGCCGAAACCGGTCGTGAAATATCCCCTACCCCATTTACGGGAGAGAAAATGAAAAAAACTAGGAATTAGTCCACCTGATGATGCATATTAAGCCGAAACCGGTCGTGAAATATCCGCTTTTTTCATTCTCTCTCCCTATTTTGCTATTTTTAATTTTTAAATTTAAATTTTTTGTTTTCACCCGCGTTATCTGCGGCTAAATAAAATTTCCGTCAAATCCCTTTTGAAAACCTGATTTTCCCGGTCAAATTCAAATCTAAAGACAAACGAATCTAATCTATTGCACCCAGCTGTTCTAAATCTACTCCCAGGTGGTTTTTAGAGTCCAGAGGGACTTCTACAAACAGATCCGTTTTTTCCTTTCTCTCTTCATCATTTTTCGATATTTTCTTTTAAAGGGATTTGGATTTTACAGGGGATAAATTAGGCGATATGTGCTTTTTCGATGTAGGAAGAAAATAAAATACCTTTTAGTCCCTGCTACCATAGGGCTTTTCTTTTTTTGTTGAAGAAAAATATTTTCCGTGATTATTAATGCAAAGGTTTGTTATTCTGTGGATGTAAAAAGGGCCTGAAAACGAAAGGTTATCAAGGGGTATGTTTATTGAATGAAAGGGCTCCTATTATTGTGGTTATGCTGATTGCCCGAAGCCTTCGGGCCTCGCCTGAGGTGATTTCTAAACGTCATTACCCGCTTTGGTCGTAGGGAAATTATAATTGGTACACCCCCTTCAAAGTAAATAAACATGTAAATTCGTTGAGGAGGGGGGGAATCGCGTGCCGTCCTCTTATTAATCACACATACCCACGGCTTCCGCACTCCGCCTTCTTGGGAAAACAAAAAGGGGGAGACTCCTTTAATAGTTCATATTTTCTTATTCCCACGAAAGAACGAAAACATCTATATTTTGATGGCTGATCCATTGCCTGAGGGGTGGGGGGTAGTATAACGCATTGCTCTCTTCCGCCTTCGTTTATAGCAATCTATCTAACCTCCCAAACCCCCTTCCTTTTCCTTCCTATCAGTGAATATTTATTACATCCTTATAAATCATACCAAGTGTGATATCAAAAGTAATTATTACTCATCCTTTTTTATAAACAAAAACCCCAAAAACACCAAAATCTTCAGGAATTTTCATGCTTATTTCCGCAGAGCAGGGCAGTCTTGATGAAGTGTATAACTTGTGCGCCGGGGACTAAATAAGATTTGTTAGAAGGGAAAGTAAGGACAAACCTTAGGCTATATCGAAAAAAACTTTTAAGAACTGTCATCCTACTATTAATACTTCTTCCTTATTCCTCTGCCTACAATGTCCGTCATTGCTTACTTTTAGGTAAAAGAAACCAAATCAAATCTTTTGTATCCAGCTGATCGGAAAAACATCTTAGCTACCCCAACAATATCAAGTTTCATAGACATAGAATCGTTGGTGTTCTAGATATTGTAGATTTAGCAGTTAAGCCCTTAAGGGCATTTACGCTAAAATAACCTGGAGGAAACTGGAGAAAAGTTCAATTTTTTCAAAATTATCCTTGGGCCGTATTTTGCCATATGGCAAAGCATTCGTATGCCATTCATATGCCATTCATATGGCAAAGCAGATGGCAAGCAAGGCATCAGAGACTCTTGATTTCAGTCGGCAAAGCATATGGCAAAGCATATGGCAAGCAAAGCATCAGAGACTCTTGATTTCAGTCGACAAAGCATTCATATGGCAAGCAAAGCATCAGAGACTCTTGATTTCAGTCGGCAAAGCATTCATATGCCATTCATATGGCAAAGCAGATGGCAAGCAAGGCATCAGAGACTCTTGATTTCAGTCGGCAAAGCATTCTTATGGCATTCATATGGCAAAGCATAGCATATGGCAAGCAAAGCATCAGAGACTCTTCATTTCAGTCGACAATGCATTCATATGGCAAGCAAAGCATCAGAACTCTTGATTTCAGTCGGCAAAGCATTCAAATGGCATTCACATGGCAAGCAAGGTATCAGAGACTCTTGATTTCAGTCGGCAAAGCATTCATATGGCAAAGCATATGGCAAGCAAGGCATCAGAACTCTTGATTTCAGTCGGCAAAGCATTCATATGGCATTCATATGGCAAGCAAGGCATCAGAACTCTTGATTTCAGTCGGAAAAGCATTCATATGGCATTCACATGGCAAGCAAGGTATCAGAGACTCTTGATTTCAGTCGGCAAAGCATTCATATGGCAAAGCATATGGCAAGCAAGGCATCAGAACTCTTGATTTCAGTCGGCAAAGCATTCATATGGCATTCATATGGCAAGCAAGGCATCAGAACTCTTGATTTCAGTCGGAAAAGCATTCATATGGCATTCACATGGCAAGCAAGGTATCAGAGACTCTTGATTTCAGTCGGCAAAGCATTCATATGGCAAAGCATATGGCAAGCAAAGCATCAGCGACTCTTGATTTCAGTCGGCAAAGCATTCATATGGCATTCATATGCAAGCAAAGCATCAGCGACTCTTGATTTCAGTCGGCAAAGCATTCATATGGCATTCATATGCAAGCAAAGCATCAGAAACTATTGATTTCAGTCGGCAAAGCATTCATATGGCAAAGCATATGGCAAGCAAGGCATCAGAGACTCTTGATTTCAGTCGGCAAAGCATATGGCAAGCAAGGCATCAGAACGCTTGATTTCAGTCGGCAAAGCATTCTTATGGCATTCATATGGCAAAGCATAGCATATGGCAAGCAAAGCATCAGAGACTCTTCATTTCAGTCGACAATGCATTCATATGGCAAGCAAAGCATCAGAACTCTTGATTTCAGTCGGCATAGCATTCATATGGCATTCATAAGGCAAGCAAGGCATCAGAACTCTTGATTTCAGTCGGCAAAGCATTCATATGGCATTCACATGGCAAGCAAGGTATCAGAGACTCTTGATTTCAGTCGGCAAAGCATTCATATGGCAAAGCATATGGCAAGCAAGGCATCAGAGACTCTTGATTTCAGACGGCAAAGCATTCATATGCCAAAGCATATGGCAAGCAAAGCATCAGAGACTCTTGATTTCAGTCGGCAAAGCATTCATATGGCAAAGCATATGGCAAGCAAGGCATCAGAGACTCTTGATTTCAGTCGGCAAAGCATTCATATGTCATTCATATGGCAAAGCATATGGCAAGCAAGGCATCGGAGACTCTTGATTTCAGTCGGCAAAGCATTCATATGGCAAAGCATATGGCAAGCAAAGCATCAGAGACTCTTGATTTCAGTCGGCAAAGCATTCATATGGCAAAGCTTATGGCAAGCAAGGCATCAGAGACTCTTGATTTCAGTCGACAAAGCAGTCATATGGCATTCATATGGCAAGCAAGGCATCAGAGACTCTTGATTTCAGTCGGCAAAGCATTCATATGGCAAAGCATATGGCAAGCAAGGCATCAGAACTCTTGATTTCAGTCGGCATAGCATTCATATGGCATTCATAAGGCAAGCAAGGCATCAGAACTCTTGATTTCAGTCGGCAAAGCATTCATATGGCATTCACATGGCAAGCAAGGTATCAGAGACTCTTGATTTCAGTCGGCAAAGCATTCATATGGCAAAGCATATGGCAAGCAAGGCATCAGAGACTCTTGATTTCAGACGGCAAAGCATTCATATGCCAAAGCATATGGCAAGCAAAGCATCAGAGACTCTTGATTTCAGTCGGCAAAGCATTCATATGGCAAAGCATATGGCAAGCAAGGCATCAGAGACTCTTGATTTCAGTCGGCAAAGCATTCATATGTCATTCATATGGCAAAGCATATGGCAAGCAAGGCATCGGAGACTCTTGATTTCAGTCGGCAAAGCATTCATATGGCAAAGCATATGGCAAGCAAAGCATCAGAGACTCTTGATTTCAGTCGGCAAAGCATTCATATGGCAAAGCTTATGGCAAGCAAGGCATCAGAGACTCTTGATTTCAGTCGACAAAGCAGTCATATGGCATTCATATGGCAAGCAAGGCATCAGAGACTCTTGATTTCAGTCGGCAAAGCATTCATATGGCAAAGCTTATAGCAAGCAAGGCATCAGAGACTGCTGATTTCAGTCGGCAAAGCATTTGGCAAGCAAGGCATCAGAGACTCTTGAGTTCAGTCGGCAAAGCATTCATATGGCAAAGCATATGGCAAGCAAAGCATCAGAGACTCTTGATTTCAGTCGACAAAACTGTCGAAAAGGACAAATGTCACAATTTTCAAAAATTTTTATTTAATTCATGTAAAAAATAAAATGAATAAAATATTCCATCTATGGCGGCGGTCATTATTTATGAAACATTAGGTAAAAAAAAGGGTGACATATCAACGTCATCACGCTCGGTCTGATAAAGTTTCGTAAATTACTTTTTAATTGCTGGGTTCGGGGCGGAATGCATGTTAAAACGAAACCCCGCCCACGGGTATAAAAGTCGGTTGTACGTTTTAGGTAGTCTCGTTATTAAGAGGTCAGATTAAATATATTAGTGCCTGGAATGATAAGACTAGATTTATTATGTAAGGAAGAAACTGGTCATAAAAGTATCAGAATCGCCCATTTTTAATTGGAAGAATGATGGAGCTACGATATCAACGATGATATGAATGTTCCTTCGGCAGGGCGATGGCGAGGTGCATCTGGGTGAATGGGGTTGGTAGGGACAGGTTAGATGCGGCCCTTCAGATGGAGAGGGGCAGTATAAAAACAATATTTAGTGGCAAAATGGTACTGACACCATGTAATCCATGTTGACGTAGAGGATTGCTTACGGATGACATTGCAGCCATTCTCCCAGCTTAAAGCAATCAGCGATTACCGATTACGTCCAATGACAGGGATATCCCAGGGAAACTAAATTGCTCCCAACTCAAAACTCCCTTGACGTCTTTGGGCACATTGGCCGACCGGACAACCAATAGTAGCAGTCCTGAAGTGCTCCTCGAAGAGCAGGCACAAACTTATGCACTTTAAGAGACGACAATATCGGACCCGACAATATTAGTGCTTGGAATGATAAGACTAGATTCACTATGTAAGGAAGAAACTGGTCATAAAAGAATCTGAATCGCCACATTTTTAATGATGGGGCTATGACATCTGTCAGATTCCTTCGGCGGGACAATGAGCGATGGTGCGTCTGGGTTAAAAGGGTTAGTTGGGAAAGGTTAGGTGCGTCCCCTCAGACTAAGAGGGGTAGTATAAAAACCTTATTAAGAGGGAAAATGGAGCATATACCGTGTCAACCACGTTGACGTAGAGGATTACTAGCGGATGACATCGCACCCATCATCTCAGCTTAAAACATTAAAACCAGCGATTACCGATTACATCCAATGACAGAGAATCCAAGGGAAACTAAATTGCTCCCAATTCCAAATTCCCGTCTTTGGGCACATTGACCGACCGGACAACCAATAGCAGCAGTCTTGAAGTGCTCCTCGGCTATCAGGCATACACTTATGGAACTGCAAGAGACGAAAAACAACCAGGAATGCACCTCACCAAATGCGTTCAGAGCGCATCTTTGCCTCGGGTAGTGGGACGCATCCAACCATCGTTAAGTCGATTAGGAGGCAGCCCATCAAAACCGGGGGAAATTAGTGAGGTTCGACTACGGCAAAACGCTTTTGACTATCGGGTAAAATCAGGGAATTGATATTCTCACCATGTCATCTTCGATGAAATGAAATTTTTGTTCTGAAATATTCAGGTAAGTCGATAACATTAGAAGTTATGGGAGGGTAAAAAAAGGAATTGGAGAATTAAATAGGAAGGCCTTTTAGAATTTTCATTCCGGTACTTAGCCAGTGATTGCAAAGATAATTGTATTGTTAGAGGGTCCCTAACTTTAACTTCCTTTTTTTTTGTGTGTCCCTGGAAGGGTAAGCGATTCCCTCCCTCTTTGTTACTCATTGTTTCCATTGTGACGTCATTTTCGTTATTAAGAAAAGAGAATACCCCCGAGGGCGGGAAGGGGGATGTTAATCAAATGGGTATTTGTCGCACCGAAGAATGGCCTCTGAGATGGAGAAGAAAAGAATCGGGTGGGGGTGAAGCCTTATCTTCACTCGCTCAGGTAAAAAGGAGGGCTTCCACCCCTAAGAGGAAATTTATTGAGATTCGCTCACAAATCCCACAGTCTTTCATTTTAATATAGAACATCGTACGCTTATCCTTCAAACCTTCAGAACAACCCCCTTTTTTTAAAAAATACTTTTTTTTTATGTCGCTAATTAATCTCCGAAGTTTTTTTTTTTTTTAAAACCTCAAAAATGGTTCCATTAAACTGAAACAATAGATTGAATAAAAGTTTGAGACACATTTTGCTATAATTTAAAATATTAATATAGCCATTGTCGAACCCCAGAAGCTTTACAACTGGTGGCAGCGGTATTTTAAATTTTCAGTAGCGTGACAATGCATATTATAATATTTTAATTTATTTTTTATATTATTTCGACGACCTTTTGGAGGTTAAGGTCACGTTAACGTAATAAATCATCGGATTAGCACCAATTGCTGAATTGCTGGAGAAGAATGTGATTTTTTCGTTGCCGATAAAGTGATTCCGAAGTCACCAGACTTGGTAAAACTTTTCATGATAAATGTGGGAGTGTTAGATTCGTGGATATCATTCTTCAAAATGCAAACTCTAAGCTGAGTTTTAATTCTTTTCTTCCTTTGTTCCGGAACGCATTTATCTTCCTGGGTCCGTGTTTTGTGGTGCCCCTGGGCCTGGCAATTCATCAGTGGGAGTTATGATTTGTTGGGCAGTTACAAGTTGAACTTTGATGGCTATTGGAGCTCGGGAATAATGCTTCCCTATTGATACCTGTCTCTACCACCCCATTTGAATTATTTTCGATAAAATAACGATTTTCCGACTGTATAATTCTCAATTGAAGACTTTTTTTTAAAAAAGTGTCCTGTAAGGAATTTAAATTTGGAATTATCATGTATTCAAGGGAAGTCAAACCATCGTATCGTTTGTTTTATCCGGAGTTACAACCCCTTTTACACTTGAGGAAAAAAACCCCGTTAGGATTCTTCCTTTAAAGTAGCTCACACTTCTACTAAAAGGTTTTGGATTTACGAGGAAGCCACGTTTACGGTCCCAGTCTCTATTACAAGTTTACAGGATGTTCAAGGTAAACCGTCGTCAACGTTCCGACTTTCAGAATTAAAATTGAGGTTAAGCTGGTGAGGGTTGAACTATTTAATTTTAAAAAGCGAGGAACGCTAACACTACAGTACGCGGAGATCGCTGCTGGAATGCATAGCAGACTAATCGAAGAAGAAAGGAAAGTGAGCATGGGAGCATTCCGAAAGCAAGATGCCATGCAAGTTTTTGCAGGGGGATTTTTGGGGAGGAATGCTACCACTACAGAACTCGATGATCGCTGCTGGAATGGACGGAGCATCGCAGACTAATCGAAGAATTCAAATGCAAAGGTTAGCATGGGAGCGTTCAGAACGCAAGATGCCAGGCTATCGATGGACATCGCTGACATTGATTTTCAAAATAAGCAGTTTGTTTCCAGGGATGTTGACATCGATGTCACCAATTGATCCATCCAAATTTCAAGAACGAATTTTTGCAGGGGCGTTTTTGGGGAGGAACGCAACCAGTAATAAGCGGAGATCGCTGCTGGAATGGTTGGTGCATCGCAGACTAATCGAAGAAATCAAATACAAAGGTTAGCATGGGGGCGTTCAGAACGCAAGATGCTAGGCTATCGATGGACATCGCTGACTTTGTTTTCAATATAATATGCATGCTGTTTGTTCCCAGGGATGTCGACATCGTTGTCACAGGGATCTGATTGCCCCATCCAAATTTCAAGGACGAATTTTTACTGAAGCGTTTTTGGGGAGGAACGCCACCAATTCAGGACGCGGAGATCGCTGCTAGAATGGACGGTGCATCGCTGACTAATCGAAGAAATCAAATACAACGGTGAGCATGGGAGCGTTCAGAACGCAAGATGCCAGGCTATCGATGGACAACGCTGATTTTGATTTTCAAAATGTGCAGTTTGTTCCCAGGGAAGTCGATATCGATGTCACCGGGCTCTGATTGTCCGAACCAATTTTCAAGGACGAACTTTTGCAGGGGCGTTTTTGGGGAGGAATGCTACCACTACAGTAAGCGGAGATTGCTGCTAGAATGGACGGTGCATCGCAGACTAATCGAAGAAATCAAATACAAAGGTTGGCATGGGAGCGTTCAGAACGCAAGATGTTAGGCTATCGATGGACATCGCTGACATTGATTTTCAAAATGTGCGGTTTGTTTCCAGGGATGTCGACATAGATGTCACCGATTCTCCCATTCAAATTTCAAGGACGAATTTTTGCAGGGGCATTTTTTGGGAGGAATGCTACCACTACAGTACGCTGAGATTCCTGCTGGAATGGACGGTGCATCGCAGAATAATCGAAGAAGTCAAATACAAAGGTTAGCATGGGAGCGTTCAGAACGCAAGATGCAAGGCTATCGATGGACATCGCTGACATTGAATTTCAAAATATGCAGTTTGTTCCTATGGATGTTGACATCGATGTCACCGGGATCTGATTGTCCCATAAAATATTCAAGGACGAATTTTTGGGTAGGAATGCTACCACTACAGAACGCGGTAATCGCTGCTGGAATGGTCGGTGCATCGCAGAATAATCGAATAAATCACATACGAAGGATAGCCTGGGAGCGTTCAGAACGCAAGATGATAGGCTATCATATACAGTTTTTTTCCCGGGATGTCGACGTCGATGTCACCTGGCACTGATTGTACCATCCAAATTTCAAGGACGAATTTTGCAGGGGCATTTTTGGGGAGGAACGCAACTAGTAGAACGCGGAGATCGCCGCTGGAATGGTCGGTGCATCGCAGAATAATCGAAGAAATCAAATACGAAGGTTAGCATGGGAGCGTTCAAAACGCAAGATGATAGGCTATCATATACAGTTTTTTCCTCGAGATGTTGACATGGATGTCACCGGGCTCTGATTGTCCCATCCAAATTTCAACGACGAATTTTTACAGGGGCATTTTTGGGGAGGAATGCTACCACTACAGAATGCGGAGATCGTTGCTGGAATGGACGGTGCATCGCTGACTAATCGAAGAAATCAATTACAAAGGTTAGCATGGGAGCGTTCAGAACGCAAGATGCAGGCTATCGATGGACATCGCTGACTTTGATTTACAAATTATGCAGTTTTTTCCCAGAAATGTCATCATCGATGTCACCGATTGTCCCATCTAAATTTCAAGGACGAATTTTTGCACTGTATCCCCATCACCACTCTTCTTATCAACCCTTTTCATTGCTGCATATCCACATCTCTGTTCGGACGCCTCGATGTACGATTAGATGCCATCGGCACACTCGTCGGAATCTACGCTGCTTGTCGAAATATCGCAGTTTTGCACAGCGAAGCCTGTTCTTCTTTGGCTGGGAAGAACTCTACTTCTGATTCCTGTCGTCTCAGGGATCTTTCTTTAATTTTCACTTAAGAACATTAAGCAAACTTCAAAAAAGGGAACGACATAAAAGATAATGTAAAACCCAATTTAATTGCCCGGTTTACCTTTTCCACTAGAATTTCCCTTCTTTGAGAAAAGGGTGGAAAGGGTTTATTCAATCTGCTTCTAACTTGGAAGTAAATGGCTAATTGGGTTCGCGAAGAGCTTTATTAACGCTTCTCACCCCCTCCCTCAACCTTGACTCTTCTGGTATTAGAATTTTACGATTATGATCCATTAGAAAGTGTACAGGTTAATCCCGAAGGTACTCCGTAACGATGGAATTTCTCCGCCGACTAAGCCCCCGTAAATAAACCAAGTTTTAGTTTAATCCTTTTGTAAAGGTAACCTATTTTATAGTTTGAAATTATGTGCCCTTTCATAGGATTTTATCAAAATAACTTCTATTTTTCTTCAAATTATAACGTGGAAAAAAAATATGGTGTTCATATGAGGCGCTCCGGGTAGGAAGGGCGAACTCAACATCGGACAAATTTTTTTTTTTCATTTTCAGATTCTAGACCTCTTGGTGAATTCACCCATATAATTTTTATGTTGAGTTCGCCCTTTTTTCCCCTTTAAATACGTAAAAACCGATATGCGGCAAAGCTCTAACTGCGATATCCGAGCGGGTACGAAGGGCGAACTCCACATCCTAGTCCATAACCCCCACTACTTTTCCCATTCCAGGGCATGACTTTTCTGTTGAGTTCGCCCGTAACATAAAACTTTAAAATGCGAATATCTCAAAACTACGTTTTGTTGAGTTCGCCCTTCGTACCCGGAGCGCCTCATATAAAATTTTTCATGTCCAAAAATATAATTTTAAAACTTATACAGGGTTATAATTTAAATTTTTGAGATTACGGTATTATTATAAATTTCTTTAATTTTCTTTTGAGCACCGGTCTTATTAAATACGCTTTTCCTTTTGAGAATTCCCATCATAGCTTTTCCGGCGGAGCATTCTTTTAAGATTATAATTAAATTCGAAGAGAAATAGTCACCCTTAGTAGGGTTCTAATTGCCACCGAGGAACCCTTATTAACACTTTAATCCTTCCACCACCGCAGCATTAGACGAGTAATAATCCTAACATTGAGATTCATAAGCTTCTAAGAAAGTCATTAGGCTTTTTTTATTTTTATTATATTTTTCTCCCTCTCAACGATTAAAATGAGTTATTATGATGAGGGAGGAAAAAATTGTAGTGTAATAACAAGGTGATTTCAAGGAGATAATCCAATTTGTTCGGGGAGGAAGCTGAGGGAGACTCGAATATCAATGAGGAGCCCCCGGGAATCTACGAGATTTATAGTTTGCGAGGGACAAAACCGCATTTCCTTCTTATATTGATGTGACGGTGAAGGGGAAGAAGCGCCTTTGTCGCTTAATGACAGAAGCCGAGAGAGCTGCTTCCCGCTAACAGACACGAGACTAATGGGATGCCAATGTTAACAGAGAGCGGATATCCTCCCGATGACGCGTCGAGACATCCACCCCCTAGCGCCATTTGTCGGGATTCTTTGACCCACCCTTGACACAGCGTGCGGTCTCCATTCATGCATCATCTCACCAAATGAAACTCCCTCGCCTTTAATTCGATTTGCGGGCGTCACTGTATCCGTGATTTTTCCCAACCCCACTCGATGAAATTTTCGAGTCCCTAATGTCGTTTGGATAGTTAAAGGCTGTCGAAGGGGAGAAAAAAATTTTCAATCTCCACCGTTTAATCACGAAACAATTTATTATCGAGAGCAACCACATGTCATTTTTGTGAAGCACATTTTTATGATACTCAAGATAACTGAACTTTTTGGCTAAGATTATAATGGCAAAGGTGGACCAGAAATTCGAAAGGCTACTGGACCTTTTCTAAACTAGCAATGAACTCCCAGGCCGCATTCTGATCATGGCAAGAACTAACAGAACTGCAGATGACTCTGACTCCTTGGCTGTCCCTCGAACGCCTCTCCTCGCCTAACGGTCTTTCAAACATCTCCGCATTCTGCATCTTGCTAACGGCCCTTTTTCAAGTTAGAACCCAAATTTCTTACTTCAGAAATGAAAATTAGCAGTGTATTAAGGGAATTTTTCTTTCTGACCATAATTTTTGAAAGAGCAACAGAATCTTTTGCAATTGTGTATAATAAAGAAAAATTCCGTTAAAAAACCGCTACTTCTCTGGTAAAGCAATGTGATATATTTTTTTCGATGAATTTTTTTAACTGACCGGGGTTATCCCACTTCTGATATAGGTTATCCCACTTCTAATCGGTTATCTGATTTCTGATACCGGTTATCAAACTTCTTATATCGGGCATCGTACTTCTGCGATCGGTTATACCACTTTTGACATACATACTCGTACTTAGTTTATCTAACTTCTAATATAGGTTATCCCACTTCTGATATCGACTATCCCACTTCTGATATCGGTTAACCAACTTCTGATAATGTTTATACCACTTCTGATATTGTTTATCCCACTTCTGATATCGACTCTCCCACTTCTGATATCGGTAATACCAATTTTGACATAGGTTATCTAAATTCTAATATAGGTTATCCCACTTCTGATATCGACTATTCCACTTCTGATATCGGCTATCCCTCTTCTGATATAGACTATCCAACTTCTGATATCGATTATCCCACTTCTGATATCGACTATCCCTCTTGTGATATCGACTATCCCACTTCTGACATCGGTTATCCCACTTCTGATATCGGTTAACCCACTTTTGATTTCGGTTGTCCCACTTCTTATATCGACTATCCCACTTTTGACATAGGTTATCTCACTTCTGACATAGGACATCTCACTTCTGATATGGGATATCTCACTTCTGGTATCGACTGTCTCACTTATGATATCGACTATCCCACTTTTGACATAGGTTATCTCACTTCAGATATTGGTTAACGCACTTCTTATATCGACTATCCCTCTTCTGATATAGACTATCCCACTTCTGATATCGACTATCCCACATTTTATGTTGGTTATCCCACTTCTTATATTGCAAAGTTACCGGAGGTCCTGGTGTTATCCCACGTCTGATATCGAGTATCAAACTTCATATATCGGTTAGCTATAGAAAATTCGAATTTAGTGACAATCTGATTACCTACATATTTTCATTTCTGAAGTAAGAAATTAGGGTTCTAACTTGAAAAAAGGCGGTAGCGACGACATCACGTGATGCAGAATGCGAAGATGCTTGAATTCATGATAGTTGGAATCTTCAGACAAAAATAAATAGGAAAAAATGAGTCTTTTAGGTCTATTACGCATTTTAGCGCGAAAAACGCTTCTTTGTCTATGGTTTCCCAATCGATATAATCGATACGGATAATTGTTTTTTCAATAAATTGTCCGTTTCAAAGATCATAGTGGCCACGGAAAATTGAACTTGTATTACGAGTTTAATTTAAAAAAAAAAAAGGTTGTCAAAAAGACCTTTTTGATGAAACCCCAACTACCTGAAATTGAAGGTAAACCAATACTCCCCTTTAAAAAATTTAAATCCTATCAAAAATGAAAATTGTTCTTTTTTTAAACTAAAAACAATAATCGGTTTAATTAAGGGTGATTTTAAATTATTAAATAAAAAAAGTTTTAAAAAAGTCATTTTTAGCTTGGAAAACTTAATTAATTTTTTATGTCCGAGGGAAAAAAACAAAAACGTTTCCCTATAAACCTTGTGTTCACTTTTGAAAGGTTTTAATTCGCCTTTGCGTGCACTGGTTAAATACGTTTTTTTAGCTTTTCATCCTTTCCCATTCCGGGATGTAGATACGTTATTAAAACCTTCATAACCGAGCCTCCATTACTGTCCCGAAAGAGCCCTCATAACTCCCCAACTTTTTTTTCCATAACCATCGATTTTGAAGTATTGGAACAAAACGTTTTTAATCATTCATAAAGTGTTATTTTGAAAAATAAATCTCAATGAATTTCAATTAGAGATAAAAAGTAGAAACTTTTTTTTTTTCCGCCCGAGGTTGTTAAGCTGGGGGTTTGAGGTTTTTAGAGGCGTTTCGGGCAACTTTCCAGGATGTCTGGGGTGAAGTTGCCCTCTACAACCTCATCTCACTCAATTAAGTGATTACCGCACGGATAATGAAACGCTTCTCAAGCTCATCGATTAACTTTTTTTGTTTTTTAGAGTCCATTGTTGTTTTTCCCGTATGTCCCCCCTAACATTAGAGCGACTAGTGAAGTAATTGAATAAATTTCCCCTCTTTTCGTCAGGGGTGAAACTTCCCAGAAAAAACAAAAGGGAAATCGCTTTTGTTTCAATTATAAAATGTGTCGCCAAAAGGTTTTTAAAAACAACAATTTAAATTAAAATTACGTACATAAAAAAAGATGCAATATTCAGAGGGAATGAATAAATAAATGAATGGAGCACTTAATTTAAGACCCTCCCTTTTTTTTTGAAGAACAAACGTTGCCAGTAAAAGTGAATAAAAAATGTAAACGACAAATTTAATTAGCATGAAAGATACCTTACTGTACACTGGCTAAGCTACTATTTTCTTGTTTAATTTTAAAAAAAATTTGAATGGACTAACAATAAAATAAATTTATTTCTCAAAAATGCTTAAATCACCTCAGGATAATTTGGCGAAATTTTGGTAAAGATTGGGTAAAAATTGGGGCCCCGCAGAATTTTTTCGTTGGAAATCCTGTGGGTGTGGCTGGTTTAAAATGTTTTGTTGGCAAACCTGTGGACGTGAAAACCTTTTGATCAAAATTGAATAACTTAAATTTTTTTAGTCAACCCTGATTGTAAAAAGCAACCTAAAATCTCAAAATCAAAGCAAAAAAGCACAGTTAAGCTATAAAATGTTACGTCGGCTCAGGGCTCGCAAAAACCTCAAGGTAAAAAAAAAACATTATAATAGGCCGTATAGTTTTACAGTTGGCTAAACTGTGGGCCTGAAACGCTTAAAATATCTTATTTTTTGTAAAACTTGACAGTATGACTCGCTTAAAATGTGTTGGCTAACCTGTTTGCTTGAGAAACTACGAATTTCTTTGAGAGAACGGTAAGATTTTTTGTTTTTCGATCAAAAGCACCTAAAATGTTTTGTTGGCTGTCTTGTGGACGTGAAAACCTTTTGACCAAAAGCAAATAACTGGCTTAAATTTTTTTAGTCAACCCCGATTGTAAAAAAGCTACCTAAAATCTCAAAATCAAAGCAAAAAAGTACAGTAAAGCTATAAAATGTTACGTTGGCAGCCCTGAATACGCAAAAACTTCAAGGTCAAGGTGAAAAAAAAACACTATGAATGGCTCATTCGTTTTACACTTAGCTTCCCTGTGTGCCTGACACGCTTAAAATATCTTATTTTTTCGGGAAAACTTGGCAATATGGCTGGGGCTTAAAATGTGTTGGCTAACCTGTTTGCTTGAGAAACAACGAATTTCTTTGAGAGAACGGTAAGATTTTTTGTTTTTCGCTCAAAAAGCCTTAAATGTTTTGTTGGCAATCCTGTGGACGTGAATACGTTTTGATCGAAAGCGAATAACTTGCTTAATTTTTTTTTAGTCAACCCTGTTTGTAAAAAAGCTACCTAAAATCTCATAATCAAAGCAAAAACGCACTGTAAAGCTATACAGTGTCACGTTGGCAGCAGTGAATAAGCAAAAACCTATAGGCCAAGGAGAAAAAAATCCCATAAATGGCTCAATAGTTTTACAGCTGGCTTCCCAGTGGGCCTGACACGCTTAAAATATCTTATTTTTTCGGGAAAACTTGGCAATATGGCTGGGGCTTAAAATGTGTTGGCTAACCTGTTTGCTTGAGAAACAACGAATTTCTTTGAGAGAACGGTAAGATTTTTTGTTTTTCGCTCAAAAAGCCTTAAAATGTTTTGTTGGCAATCCTGTGGACGTGAATACGTTTTGATCGAAAGCGAATAACTGGCTTAATTTTTTTTATTCAACCCTGTTTGTAAAAACCTAAAATCTCAAAATCAAAGCAAAAAAGCGCAGTAAAGCTATAAAATGTTGCGTTGGCAGCCCTGAATGCGCAACAACCTCAATGTCAAGGTAAAAAAAAAAATAATAAAAAAAAACACTATACAAGGCTCTATAGTTTTACAGTTTTTTTCTGAAAACTTGACAATATGGCAGGCATAAAATGTGTTGGCAAACCTCTTCGTCGGTTTACCCTGTCTCACTCCCCTCCCTGTGGCACTCCCATATTCTATTCTAAAACCGTACATAGAGAGTAATACAATGACTTCCCTTGGAGAAACACATTCTCATATCCACAAATCCATTGCATCCAGCTGATCTAAAACAACAACAAAATTTTTTTCAGAATTTTCAAATGTTCTGTTGGACGATATCTTCTAAAACCGTACACAGAGAGTATAACAATGAATCTTCCACTAGAAATCATTCTCTTCACTTAAAATTCATTGCACTTAGCAAAAATCTAAAAAAAATTCAACGGAGAAAAACCGATATTTCTGAATTTTTTAATAGTATTTAAATCATCTGCCACAAAACTTTTGGTACGCTTTTCTACATTTTTTGTCCCAAAAATAGCTTTTCTTCCTCGATTAAAGTTTTGAGCTGTCGAAAAATGTTGTTTCTAGTTTAATTAAATGGACACCTTTTAGGCTGTTCTAA
>JACGAQ010002129.1:0-45766 GCA_014119065.1 Orius insidiosus | reverse complement strand
AATCAAAAGTTTTTTTTTTTTTTTTAGAGTGAATGTTAAACTTCAGCGTTTAATTGTACGCATGAGAGCTTATTTAACTTTTATCCATCATTGATCTTCAGGGACACATAATGTTCCATCAATACAGCACAAATACAAACACAATCTGAGGCATCTTGGATTAAACTATAACTTAGCTTTTCAGTAACTTTATTCATGAGATCTTGGAGTTAAAAGATCCACACACACAAAATAAAAGCCTTTTCTTACATAATAAAGCATTTAACACCAGCATGTTCTTTTTTTAAAGGAAAAAATTAGTGCCACATCCAATATATCTAATAAAGTTGATCTTAAATATAGAATTTATTATACAATAGATTTATGATTAAATTTAAGGTGTATAGACTTAGATTATTAAAGAGAAAAGAATGGTTTAACCGCTTTCTATAATACACACTATTCGAGTTATTCTAGGCCAAAAACTCATAGGCCTATTTAAGACACTAGCAATTATTTAAAGTAAATATTTATATAATTTATATATTTTTTTAATTAAATTTTCTGTTCCTATTCTCTTACATGTTTAAAAGATAGGCTTGAATACCTAAGATCGAAGTGATAGCCTGTAGATTTCAAGTATTTATGGAAGTAACTTTTTATTCTAATTTTAAGTCTTCATTAAAATTACCTATTGGTTTTCATACACAATATATTTTTATATTCATATTATATTTTAAAATGAAATTTTATTTATACTTTTGAAAATTTAGGGTCAACACAGCACTCATTGGGCCATCAAAATGGGCTTAATTAATTTTATTTCCAAAAAAAAGAAATTTTGAGTATGAAAACCAATAAAATAGAAAGGCTTTATTTCTATGATTTTTTTTTTTCATAAAGACAGTGACATCTACAGTCACATAGTTGGAAGAACATTGGACGTCTAATGTGGAAATATGAAAAATCACAATTATTGGAAAATAGCATCGAAAGAAGATTCGATAGCGACCTTTCGATCAGAAAATACCGAAGGGGCTTGAGAAGATAAGCGTTCGAACAAAGAATGAGCTACATGAAAGTGAATTAAACTGCTCAATTCATTTTTATTTGGATTTAAGGCACTATAAAAATTAATTGAAAGTAAAACCGTTCAGTTTAAAATATCAAAATCAAATCCTATTTGAATTTTGAAAGCATGTACCTACCTAAACATTTTTCCTTGTCGCTTCGATTTTTCATCTAGATTTTCTGGGTATAAGTCCAATAAAAGGAGCAAAAAAAAATTTTTTTTTAAACCATTCGTGTACCATCAACTTGAGTACTGTGTATTCCAAAGTATATTGAAAATTAGAATACAATTTGTATGCGAATAATGAGTTTCAAAACTATTGGTGTTTTTCTATTGTGCTTATCCGTTAACTTATTTTTAATTTTAATAGATAGGTACATTTTTAAGTTAAAACACGACATTTTTATAGCGTCATGTGTGTAAAATTTAAAATTTGTGAGGAGCTATTTTGACATTTTTTTTAAACCTTTTTTTTTTAATTTTTTTTCTTTCTAGTTAATAAAAAATTAAATTAAACAAATTCCAAGATATGTACGTAGATATGTTTCATGTAAGTCTAAATTTGTTTAAATTCTATCATTTTACTCTAAAAATTTAAACATCTACAGGTTTTAGTAGCTGTAAGCAAATAAAATGAAAATCATAAAAGGTAGTACATATAGCGACATTTTTAAAACGTTAAAATTTCAAGGCAATAATATCTATGGTTGTGGTAATACTTTATTCAAGCAGTTATTTCCCTTTGTAACAGATTATAAATTTTATAATTTTTAAAAGAAAATAGGTAAGGTATTGTCCACAGATTTTCTCACCTAAGGTACTTATATTGTCTCAAAAATGTTTAATATCCTAGATTTGCCTCAGAAAATGTTTCAACTAAAAACGCTTAAATAATACCAAGTGAAATATTATTTTAGAAAAAAATTAATTAACCATAATTAATTATTATCATCGATTATAGCCTAATTAAAATTAAAAATAGATGAATACAAACTTAACGTGTCGTTTAAAAAGTCAAATAGGAACAGTTTATTACAAATGCCAACGTTTTTGTGCATATAATAAAACTTAATATCAAAATATCAAATAAATGAATTTTTTTTATTACATACAACAATTTTTTTTGTTAACAATATCAACAACAATTTAACAACTTTGTTTTTGTGTAATAACCAACATCGTTCAGTCGAAACCTTTTATTAAGGTATTAATAACAATTTAATATACTTTAGGGTTTTTCTGATAAAAACTAAATAACTAAAGTGAAATTGGCTATCAAATGAATGACTATTAAATTTTGAAAAGGGTTTATACCGTCTTTTAAACAAAAAAAGATGAGTCAATAACTACAATGCTATAGATCCAAAATTTTGTGTATCTTGATATTAAATAAAACTAGTGTAACAATAACAACGTTAAAATATCGTTAAAAGGATCTATAACACTATTAATAATTTAACATTGAACTTTTTAAACGGGGCAAGTTATCACATTGTATTCGAATAGCAATGACACTGTTACGAACGCGAAATAAAGAATGAACATAGTAAAACCGAGACCTCTGTTCATTTTCCAATGGAAGCAAGCGATGGACATTATAACAAACATTAGCATAAAAAAAAGTATTGCTATTGAACAGACCATTCCTACGCTGTTCACCTCCACTGGTTTACCATTGATGAGCCCGAACAGTAACCATGGAACTGGAAGCCTGAAACGGACAAGCATGTCAAATTAGATAATAAACATTTATTTCAAAGGTGTACGCCATAAACAAATTTGAATATTTAAAACTGTTTTCAATTGAAGAGCTCGCCGGAAAAAAGTTGCAAGTCGGTTTTTGAGGATAACCCTTCCTTGATCGAATCCAACCTTCAAGTGGTCAGTTTTCAAACCGCTAGATAGCCTATAATGTTCAAGAAGTCATGCTTTGGTTGGTGGAAAAACGTTTCAAGTAGGCACCGCCGTTTATGTAATTCGGAAAACGATATATGTTGCTCTTTAGTTTGACAGTTTTCGTTTAATTGTTTTTGGACAAAATTCTGTAAAATTCACTTTTGGCACATGCATCGCTTTTCCTGCGAGCTATTCAATTAAAGAAAAAATACTATTTTGGAGCTGGTGGGTACTTGGTTTCTAAAATCCGTGGCCATATGACCAGAGGCGACGCTATCGAGGTGGTCCTTTGAGCCAGGGCCCTCGTTTTAGGGGATAAATAAAGGAAAATTGAATAATGAAAATTTCGGTCGTGAGGAAAACCAATGGCGACGGACGTTCCCATCGACAAGACGTTTGATCCTAATGGTCCATCCATTTCCAAAAACCGTTTGTCGTGGGTAAGTAACTAACATTCTTTTGAGAAAAAACAGATTTAAAGAAGGGGGCCCCATGTAACAAGGTCCCCAGTGTTCAGCGACGCCACTGCATGTGCTTCATTTCTCGTTGGAGGATAGCTCCAAACCAAACCTCTTAATTATTTATAAAAATAAAACTTACCCAACTGTAACGTCAAAAATATTACTACCAACGGACGAGGAGACTGCCATATCGCCGAATCCTTTTCTTGCTACGATCACACTAGTTATCAAATCGGGAATGGATGTGCCGGCGGCAAGAAAGGTAAGGCCCATGACCTAAATAGAAGTTAAGATTAAACACCGAAAAATAAATTTCATATTAATAAATTACCTCCGGAGGGATGCCTATTGTATCACCAGTAACGTTGGCCCACCAGACCATAAGATATGAATATGCAGCTATCCATATGATACTTCCGAAGAATGTTATGAAGAACCACCTTTTGCCTGAAAAGATTTAAATTAGCGGTTTAAATCTAAGATAATGACACTCAGTACTTGTTTAGTTAAAGTATTTACCACTTGGAGTTCTGGCGTCTGGTAGAGTGAGCCACAGCGGGAAGACAATGGGCGCAACTAATAAATAGGTTAGTCGTTTCCTTGCAGAATCTGGCCAGGCCATATCAAGAGGCTCTGGTGCGTCATCCTCGACCTGAAGAAGAAGAAAAATATCCGTTTTAAGTCGGCTGATAAATAGCAGATTGGATTTCATTCAGAAAAAAAAATTATGAAGTTATTAATGGTCCAATAGGTAGAGAAACTTATTTATTCAGTTCTCTTAAGACTGTTGCATCTAAAACTTTGGTTTTTCCTTAATATTTCTATTGTGGCCTAATTTTATAATTTATAAAATAGAATCTAAGCGTATAAAAAAATCGGGCAGTCATTTGAAAAAGAGTGAACACGGTTTGGTAATTATACATATTTTAAAAGGCTTTTATCTGCATGAAAGTCACTTATGTTGATCTTGCGTGAGTTCTAATTGACACTTTTTTTAACTCTAAAAAAGGAGCGAGGGCTAGGAAAGATTATGCGTCGAATCTGAAAACGAGCCTTGTTTCTCACGCAAAACAACCCCAACAAAAAGCAAAAAAAAAAACTTAGCGATAAATCCGACATTTAAAATTAGACTCCTGTGCCCCAATTATTTCTCACACCCCAAAGTCCCTTATTATTGATTTTGTTCAATGAGCCGAAATAGTACAGGAAGTTAGGTCGGTTTAGACGATTCCGTGTAAGTGCTCATGAAAAAAAGAAAAATTAAAAACTAGGTCAAAAGAGAAAAACCGCCACAAACTTCATTTTCTTATTTTTCGTACCGAACATTTGCATATTTATGATAATTTCTGGGTTGACCCTATGAAGCCATAAAAATTGTGGAGGGAGGGACGTCAGCTATTCTTGCTTTTACACTATCAACCTAGTAACCTAATTATTTGATTCTAAGTTTTCGAGGGAAACTGGTTTCCCATGATAAGAAGAATCTATAAAGACTTAAAAAAACGCATATTCATTCGTAAAAAGGAAGAGAAAAAATAGATATTATAACGTTTCAATCATTCTGACTCCGTGTTTACTTATTCGCTTTTTAAACAAAAAAAAAAGTTTCCCCCGTATCGTACCAGGAGATGGCTCTAACGCGACGCAAAATAGTCTTGATGGACGGCTAACCTCCACGCACGACGATGTTCCTGTGTTCAATGAATATTTCGAACAATCAACTTCTTTTCCCCATTTTTCAGGAGATCAAAAGTTGTGGATATAAATTACGAGTTGCTATCGATCGGGTAAACTAACTTAGACGACATTTCGTTTTAGAAACCGTTTTTAAGTCAACACGCGAAGCAAAATGTTCAATTTTGTTGTTCTCGTTTTTGAGAGATGAGAAAAAATTATAGGTACAAATAAGCAGCCGTCTCTTTTGTTTACGTAGATGGTATCTTAAGTATTGATTTAGAAAATGAATTTGCACCGCCGAAGGCATGCAAAAGAAAATTATTAGGCACACAGTTTTTTTTATTCCTTCATAGATAAGGCAGGATAGATCGAATGTTTCAAGAAAAATGGAAGATCAATAGAACAAAAATTGTATAAAAGAATTTTTTATTTGGCTTACTCCAGATAACCTACTTTTTCGAGTTCTAAAGAAATGGCGGAATTCCAAGCCGTTTAGAGTAACAAGAGACCTGCGATTAGCGAAGAAGAATTTTCTTTTGTTCAAGCCTCCTAATTTGATAAAATGGCTTTCTTCTAAATAGGGAGGTGCCTAGAGGAGGCTACTTATCATTACTGTTATAAGGGCAATAATAGCAGATATCTCATGTACAGAATTGAAGCCAAAATGAGGATTTTCTTTTGGGAACTCGTAAAAAAAGGAAGTTGTTTCAATTATAGTGTCAACCTCGAATATATGGTTAGGGACTCGTCGTATTTGGGCTTGGGCGTAGAGCTAAATAACCATCTCGAGCATCCCACACGGAGGGCCGAGATAAGCCCGAGTTCGTCCCCCGCGGGACGCGTATCCTAAATACCCTCCCATAATCTCCAATCATCAGTGACAAACGATCTCTCGAGATAAACAGCGACTTTATTAAACATTTTAAATATTTATTCATTTATTTTGTAAATTAAAACTTACTGTGGACTGGACGGCGATTCCGTTCGGTTCCATCTCTGGCCTCGCGACCAAAGTCGTCTCTTTGAGATGATTCGCCGAACTGGCAGTCGCCGATCCTTTATTTGGTGCAGTTGCGTCGAGCAACACTTTGAGCGATGCGATTGCATGCAACTGCGTTGCTTTTTCGTCCACTTTACCTAACAAAAAATTCAAATAAATCAATATTACCTCTCGGTGTTTATAAAATAGTGGAATTTTGAACGACAGATGTTTGAATAAAGTTAATCAGTTGTTCTATAAATCTTCAGCACGCACTCCTGGCTAAAGATTACATTTGAACCCAAAATAAGGATCCTCCCACCCGAACCCACGTAAAATACGCCAGATTACAGAGTTTTTATTTTTTTTATCTCAATCCTTTTGAGACGGAAAAGGTTTACTCTTCTTCCTTCTTTCCCTCTTCGAAATTCCTTTCTCAACATACATTAAATTTTCCCCCTCCGGGCTAATTCCCGGCTCCTCCTCTGGGAACCTGAGATAACTTCCCTTTTTAAAAAAAAACACTTAAAATATACTTCAAAAATAAACCTAAACAATTTTTCTTTAAACAAAAATTATTTCTAGATTATAAAAAGTAATACTCGAGGAAGACTACTAGATTGATCAAGTCTTAAAAGTCAGAAATTTACAGAAAGTTGTCCAAGTTTGATCATCTGTAAACCACTGCTCTATCCAAAACATCAATAAGAACTCTATTGTTGAAAACAAACTTTGAAAAGTTTAAGTACGTAACTTAATTTTTTTTTAATTTCTTATGAACTCGCTTCAAAATTAAGAATACAGAAACCCCTTTACTTAAAATCCCCGAGTTTTTTTGCCCTCAACTTGCAAAAATAATAATAATTACAGAAGGAGAGAATACAAAATTAGAGATCTTGAATGAGTTCGGAGGGGATAATATATTTTTTACTTGTAGAAACCAGATGAAAAATTACGTTTTCCCGGTTGGTATTTAGTTATTCTGCTGCGGACGTGATAATTAATTTTTGGGCTGGTAGGGTTAATGGATTTTTTTAAAACAATGGAATATCATGGACTGTAACTGAAAATTTTCATTTCCTCGAACCGGATTGCGGAAGGCTTGATTTTTTAATCACGCCTACATATTATTTAGCAAACGCTTTTAAAAAATAGGTTGACAGACATTCACGAATGATCTTTAAACATCTCAAGAGATAGTCTAGTGTATATTTATGAAGGCCATTTCACTGTTGGAGGTTGATGAGTACAAGGGGTTGAGAGAGGTTTCTCTGTGGACAAGCCCTTCTAATGGTCCTCTTATGGTTATATCATAACTTTTCACGGAGAAGGTCAACTTTTGATGGACTTTAACGCCTAAAATGTTTAAAATTTTGAAAAAATGAACTACTAGGTGTACAAAATGAAACTGGCTAAAATCTACAAAATTCAAATTTACCCTGTGGCTGAGTTTCATTTTGTACACCTAATATATTCCAGAGTATACAGGGTGTCTTATTTAGAGAGGACCAGCATTTAACAGCAAAGCATCCTACAAAAAAAAAGAAAAAAAAAAAAAAGAAAAAAAGTTATTTTTGGACGGGAATCTAATTCATTTGGTAGATTTTTGTTTTATTGTACAGGGTGGCGTAGAGGTGCTAAGTTCGTTATTTTAAATGGGAACCCTACTTTTTATGCTTCTAATCGATTCTATGCTTAATTTTAAGCTTCTAATTTATTCTACGCTCAATTTTAAGCAACTTTTACTTAGGTCATTTTTTTTTTATTGGAACACTTTTTTTTTTGTATGAAAGCTGCTTAAAATTGAGTGTAGAATCAATTAGAAGCTTAAAATTGAGCATAAAATTGATTAAAAGCATAAAAACATAGAGTTAAACATTTAAAATAACGAACTTAGCAGCTCTCTGCCACCCTGTAAACCAAAACCAAAATCTACCAAATGGATTGAATTCCCCGTCCAAAAGTAAATTTTTTTTTTCTTGGACTAAATACTCTTCCCTTTAATTGATGCTCCTCTCTATTGGGATACCCTGTAAAAAAAATAATATATAATCCCAGGAAATTTAATCTGAAAATTTCCAGATTCTATTATAATAAATAATAAACCTTAGTTGTCCTGTTCGGCAATTCTTGCTGTGTGGCTGGAAGAAGAGGAAGCAAATGGCTTCGTGAAGGAGGTAAAGCTTTGTAGCCTTTTGGAGTACCCATCATAGAAGCAAGTGCAAGTTTCACTGCATAAAAAAAAGTTATAATATTGACAAACGCATAATTTGCCATATTCGAATCATAATAAGAATGCAAATATGAATAAAATATAAATATGAATACAAAATTAATATTTTATAATATGCGTAAAAACATATGTTTTATTTATAGTTCATCTTCAGTTCAAAAGTGTCTGGCGTCAAAGAACATTAATTTAAATTTTTAAGATCTTTTTCGAACGAAATGAACTATAAATAAAACATATGTTTTTACAAATACTCTAGAGTCTCTAGACAAATTAATAACTTTTAAAAAAAAATACCTTCGCCCATAGTCTTTTCTGGGTAGTTTTGCTTTTCTTTTACGTCTGAACACCATCGTTTTGAAGTCAAAAATACATTCGGAACACTGCAATGCCTGAAATCATTTGCAAAAAAATTTTTAAAAACCTATAAATTGTTTAAAAATCTTTCGTCATGTTACGATTAAGTAACAAACATTATCTTAAGCAATAAATTGTTACTAACAGAACAAAGAAAGGTTTAAATACCTAAAAGACAAAAGATAAATTTTTCAAGGGCGAAAAAAATGCACCTGAAAATATTTCTTCATTTTGAACTTCCTAGAAAATTATAGAATAATCATATTTTTTGACATTTTGACGGTAAAAAAAATGTTTAAAAAACATTAAATAAAATTTAAAATGCCGGTTAAAAACTGACTTTTTTTACCTTTGAGTGACGCTAAATGTTTTCGTGTGAAAAATCAGAGAGATTTTTTTATTTGGTTCATGTTGAGGAAGAATCCCAACGTCTGGTCCTCCGGGCTCAAATAACGGTTAATAATGATAAGTGATAAGAAAAATTTCGACCAATTGTAAACAAAACTAAAACTGCTTTATCACAGCATGTCACAGTCAGCTTGAGGTTTTGAAATTAAGTTGAAAGAAAAAGGCTAAAGCGTTCATATGGTATCAGTTAAAGGAGCAGCGATTTGTGAACTTTAAAAGATTTCAAATCTTCCTATTTCTCCAACGAAAAATCGGGAATCCGCAGAATAAGTTCTCAAAAATAAGAAGTTTTCATCAATAAAATCCAATACAAAATGCTGCTTTATTTAGATTGTCATATCCGATATAACTGAACATAAAAGATCTGAAGCAAGATTGATCATGTATAAATTAACATCAACCCCTGGGGACACTTTCTTAAACTAGTAAAATGCCTAGAAACACCTCTTTTTAAAGCTTTTTCACGAAAAAAACAGAATGCGCTAATATCCTTTTATTGCCCTCATCTTATTTTTAGAAATAACTTCTGAAACGAACCCTTCAATTCACCGCATCTTATTTTATGTTCAAACAGAGGATTATTATGTATAAATTAAGAGAAAAAAAGTATAAATTTTAAAGGAAAAAGTCGTTTATGTGACGGTAAATTTTATGCAAGACAAACATCACGTTGGCAATGCCCAGTTGACAAAAGAAATTGATAAAAATGATACCGCGTTTTTAAAAACAAAGCTAATCAAATTTATCCACTTTGAAGTTTTGGATGGATAATTAAAAATGCAGAAATACGAGAAACTTGAGAAAATTGGAGAAGGTGAACTTTTTTTCTCTTATAACTTTGTTTTTTATATTTTTGTTGTCTTAGGTACTTATGGGACGGTTTTTAAGGCTAAAAACCGAGAAACGCTGGAAATCGTCGCACTGAAAAGAGTCAGATTAGACGACGACGATGAGGTGAAAATCAAGTTTAAATTTTGCCTCAAATTTACTAAATTTTATATTTTTTACAGGGTGTACCATCATCTGCTCTTCGAGAAATATGCCTTCTTAAAGAATTGAAGCATAAAAATATCGTGCGACTCTATGACGTTTTGCACAGCGACAAAAAGCTGACGCTCGTTTTCGAACATTGCGATCAAGATTTAAAGAAATACTTTGACAGCCTCAATGGTGAAATCGACCTCGACGTTGTCAAATCTTTCATGTTGGTTAATTTTAATAAAGAGAAAAAATGTTTAATTTTTTCTTTTTCAGGTACCAGATTTTACGAGGGCTTGCATTTTGTCACAGTCACAACGTCCTTCATCGAGATTTAAAACCCCAAAATCTTTTAATAAATAAAGTAAGATGGAAAACCCTTTAAATGTTATTTGATGTCCCAAAATTAATGGTTTATGGGCAAATCTTAGTAAATAAAGGACTTTAAATAAGTTAAAAGTCCTTTTTGCAATAAGATAAAAATGGGAACTGTTAAGGGCATTAGAACTGAATTTAATTTTGTAAAAATTTCTGTCCAAAAACTTCTAAAAAAGCTGAGAAAAACTACTGAAATTCATGTAAAAATGAGGTTTCTTTGAAATCCTGTTGGATTGGAAATAGAAAAATTTTTAATATGTAAAAATAGAGTTTCTCAGGCAAAAAACAGAGGAAATTTCCTAAAAAATTCTTTTTAAATGGGGCTTCTTTCTCGAAAAGCTAAGGGAAACTAAAAATTCTGCGAAAATGGGGTTTCCCTGCCGAAAAAACAAGGAAAATTGCTGAAAACCCTGTGGAAATGATGTTTCTTCGTCATTAAAATCCCAAAAAACGTATAAAAATGAGGGTTCTCTGTCAAAAACCAGAAAAACTCCCAAAAATTCTTTAAAAATTGGTTTTCTTTCATTTCAGAATGGTGAATTAAAATTAGCTGATTTTGGCCTTGCCAGAGCATTTGGGATACCTGTAAAATGCTATTCCGCTGAAGTCGTCACTTTATGGTACCGACCTCCAGACGTTTTATTTGGTGCGAAATTGTACACCACTTCGATCGATATGTGGTCGGCAGGATGTATATTTGCTGGTAAGAAAAAAGCAAAATTTTGCTTGTGTAAATTACTTTTTTTTAGAACTTGCGAATGCTGGGCGGCCTCTTTTTCCTGGTTCGGATATCGACGATCAGTTAAAAAGGATATTCAAACTGTTAGGAACGCCGACTGAAGAACAATGGCCGTCAATAACGCATCTTCCGGATTACAAGCCGTTCCCTGTCTACCATCCGAATATGAGCTTCGCGCAGGTCGTTCCAAAGTTGAACTCGAAAGGTCGTGACCTGCTTCAACGCCTTTTAGTCTGCAATCCGACCCAAAGAATCAGCGCTGAAGACGCTATGGCCCACAGCTACTTTTTGGACATGAGCCTCAAACTTCAGCAGTGACAAAAAATCAATTCACGAATCGTCATGATGGATTTTCCTCTTGTCGGACTGTCTTAAATTATCTTTAAGGTATCATAAGTACTATTCCTATTTATTTTTTCCGTGTGCAATTTAGCCATAAGTTTAAAAATGTGATACCTTTTTTCCAGAAAAATGACCACTTGTCCTTATCTTAAAAAGTACTTTTAAACAAATTTATATTTTAAACCAAAGATTTTTTATTTCATCATTTTAAAAAAATTAATTTAATATTGCAATGAAAAACGAACACATAAACTCTTATAAGTAGTAAACACTATTTTGTCGATTTTTGTGGTTTTAAAAATAATTTTTGTTAAAACCAACTGACTTGATGTTGACTGTTTGAAATCCCTCTTTATTAAAAATTGAGCCATTTAGTAAAACTCGATCGACCTAAAAAAAAGTTTTATAGTGATTTCTCCTTTTTTTGGTAAATTATAAATAAAATTTACTCTTTTGATCATGTCTTCTAATGTTTCTTTGTCTGCGTAATGAGATATTACGTTGACGAGCTCTTGGACAAACCATGTCCCAAAATTGATGTTCCGATGTGACACAAAACCTAAAAAATAAGAATTAGATTTACATAATTGTTTAAAAAATTCCCATTTTATTGCTCTCTCATTTGGTAGCAGAGTTGGGTGTATTCACATATTATAATTCTGTAAATACGAATATATTAGGTGTACAAAATGAAACTCGGCTAAAATCTACAAAATTCAAATTTACCCTGTGGCTGAGTTCATTTTGTACACCTAATAAATAAAAATTGTAGGAAATTTAATTCTCTATAAATTTGTACTTTATTATTTTTTTCTAGGATGCACCATTTTCGGAAAATAATTTTTTTTTAAATAAATTTATCTTGAAAACCGTGCGTCCTAGAGAAAAAATGAATAGAATAAAAATTAAAAAGAATTGAATTTCCAACAGATTTTATTTAGTGCATTTTTTCAATATCTGTAACGGTTTACGATTTACAAGCCTTTAAAATTAACCATCTTAATGGTTATACTTCAATAACCTTCTTACACGGAGAAGGTCAACTTTTGATGGACTTTAACGCCTAAAATGTTCAAAATTTTGAAAAAATGAACTACTAGGTGTACAAAATGAAACTCGGCTAAAATCTTCAAAATTCAAATTTACCCTGAGGTGAGTTTCATTTTGTACGCCTAATAGACATAATTGTTTAAAAAATTCCCATTTTATTGCTCTCTCATTTGGTAGCAGAGTTGGGTGTATTCACATATTATAATTCTGTAAATACGAATATAAATACATATTTACAAATTAAATACAAATACAGGGTGTCCGGAAACACATGGCATACTTTTGGGAGAGCGTTAAAAAGTGGTTTTATGAAAAAAAAAGTTAAATGTAAACCCCACTTAATTTAAATTAAAGAATTTGATGGTGTAGTTTAAAATCCGTTTTGATATGAGGCACTCCGGGTACGAAGGGCGAACTCAACAAAACGTAGTTTCGAGATATTCGCATTTTAAAGTTTTATATTACGGGCGAACTCAACAGAAAAGTCATGCCCTGAAATGGGAAAAGGAGAGGGGGTTGTGGACTAGGATGTGGAGTGTATCGGTTTTTGCGTATTTAAAGGGGAAAAAAGGGCGAACTCAACATAAAAATTATATGGGTGTATTCACCAAGAGGTCTAGAATCTGAAAATTTAAAAAAAAAAAAAAATTGTACGATGTTGAGTTTGCCCTTCGTACACGGAGCGCCTCATATACAGGGTGCCCCAACAGAACCTAAATTCGTCATTTCAAATGAGAACCCCTATTTTTATTTAAGATTCGTATTGATTTTTTTTTTTTTTTTTTTTTTTTTTTTTTTTTTTTTTTTTTTTTTTTTTTTTTTGCGCTAAAATCCTTTTAAATTGACCTAAGAGACTCATTTAATCTTAATTCAACTTATTTTGGTTTGAAGATTCAAACTGTCACAAATTCAAGAATCTTCGCATTCTGCATCACAAGATTTCGTTGCTTACGGCTTTTTTTTTTCAAGTAAAAACCCCAATTTTTAGTTCAAAAATGAAAATTAGCGGTCGAAAAAATTTTTTCTTTCGGACGACAAATTTTGAAAGAGCTACAGCTTCTTTTGCGGTTATGCATCAAAAAAAAAATTACGTTGAAAAATCGCTAATTTTCATTTCTGAAGTAAGAAATTTGGGTTCTAACTTGAAAAAAGGTCGTTAGCGACGAAATCTCGTGACGCAGAATGCGAAGATTCTTGAATTTGTGACAGTTGGAATCTTCGGACAAAAATAAGTGGAATTAAAAAAAAAAGAGTCTCTTAAGGGCGTCCTCCAGCCCAGTCGGTTTTCAGTTTTGAGACAAGTACGCATGCGCCGCTTGGCGCGAGTTTGGTAAGATACCTACTGACTGCGCCACCTCCGATTTTCAAGAGTTACTTTCTGACACCCCTATAGAACCTTGTCCTTGAAGAGAACCGATGCTCGGTGGGAGAGGGGAAAGATTTCGGGGCGTTATTTTGTTTTCTCGAAGGGATTAAAAAGTTGAGAATCGTGAACGAGAATCCGTTTATTGTTTACTCTCCCCACCTCCCCGCCCATTCCTTCCGTACCACGCATCCCCTTCGAACCCTAATTTTTTTTATTTTAAAATATGTAATAGAATTTTTTAGATAAATTTTTTTTAAGAATAAATCTTCCGATTTTCACCAAATTTTCACAGGATCTTCCTTTTGACATCTAGAAAGGGGCGAGAGTGATTTTTGAATTTTGATTTTGTTACTCTGGTTCGTCTATCCGATACTAGGTTTTACGATCGAGGCGGGGCTTTCGCCATATTGCCATATTATAATTGAAAAAACACGGCCACAATTTTCAACGATTCTTTCAACGAGGGCGATTTTTCATTAAGAAAACATGGCGGAGATATTTCTATTTGAAGTTATAAAAAATTCCTTATATTTTTTACAAATTTGAGGTGTAAAAAAAAAATTTTTTTAGTAGGAAGAAATTTCATACTTCCTCCTTTTGCGGCACCCGAACGAGGCAATCCGAGGCGAGCCATTCGTTTTGTGGAAGTGTTTCCGCGGCGAGGCAGCCAGGTCCGAGGCGTTCCGCAAGGAGTGTGACAGCCAGAGTCAGTACATAAAAGGAATTCGGCACTCGGGTCAAAATTCGTTCCTTTCAATGTGGACGGGGTTTGAAATGCCTCGCCTCGGCTCACGCACCGCAGTATATTTTATTTATTATCACTAATTTATTTATTATTATTCTCGTAGAAAGTTTTAAGTTGCTCCCTTCTTCACTTCACAAACATTGAAGAATTAGCTCGCCACGAGTTTTTATTTTATTTCTAAGCTAGCTAACTTTCTAGCTTTCGTTGCTACAACTTTTTTTTTTTTTTTTTTTTTTTTTTTTTTTTTTTTTTTTTTTTCCATTGATTTGTTTATTTTTATTAAAAAGTATTTATCAAAAGCAAGAGGCTTTCTTCCTATTGGTTAATCTATTTTTTTTACTTCTTTATAGCCTGTGTTAGCTGTCACAAGAGGGTGGGGGGTTGGACCCAGGCGGGGGATCTCGCCATATTGCCATGGCGCCTTTTACAGTGCCAACTCCAGAGAAGTGGCCTTACTAATTTATCCACGGATTTTGTAGAAGAAAATTTATTTGGAATTTAACTTCCAAACAAAAACCCCTCTACCTAAATAGGGATCGAACTCCGGTCTCCGTGATGAAAGTCCAAGACTGAACCTTCCAGCCAAAAAAACTTGAAACTGCCTAGGGGGCTCGGGGCACGAATGCCCGGTTTTTCTGGATCGCTGCCTCAGCTTGCCGCCTCTGAAGCGTTCGCGTCTATTTTAAGTTTCCCGAACGAGACAGCCCGAGGCGAGTCGAGGCTGTTCTGCCTCACCTCGGAAATAATGACTAGAAATAATGAGCCGTCTAAAAATAAAATTTCTTTTTTCCTCCAAAAAATCTTTAAAAATATAAAGAGTACTTGGTGAAAATTTGGTGAAAAACGGACAGACGGCCACTTTTTTAAAATTTAAATGTAATTAAAATTTTCAAAGTTTTTTTCGAAAAATTTTCTAAGTTTTTTTTGGTCAAGAAAAAAAAATTTTTTTCTAAAAATTTTCCGGGTTTTTCTTACTTTTTTTTTTTGAAAAAATTTTAAGTTCTTTTTTTCGAAAAATTTTCAAAGTGTCAAGGTAGAAATAATGGGCTCTTTGGCCTAGGGATGTGCCTCTCGTAAAGGGTAGAAGTACGAAATTTCTCCCTACTAAAAAAAAATTAATACATAAAAAGTCGCAATTTTTTTACGCCAAAAATTCTTAAAAAATATAAGGAGTAATTGGTGAAAATTTGGTGAAAATCGGACTAACGGTTCGGCCGCAGCGAATTTTTTAAAATTTCAAACAGACATATCTCCGCCATTTTTTCGAAATTCAAAAATCCCCCTCGTTACATTCTTCTTCACCGGCTAAAGAAATTTGTGTAAAAATTTGGTGAAAATCGGATGAAAACTGTGGCCGTAAAGTGTTCCGGAAAAAAATGCTACGGCCGGCCGGCACCACAAACAAAGTTGAGATCGGTAAAGATCAATATTCGATTTTACCCTCCGGGGTCTGGAAGACCCTTCCCCAAAAACCCGACGTGGAGGGTATCACAATAACTTCTTTAAGGAAGTTAAAATAAGTTACGAAAAAAATCGGAAGATCGAAATACAAAAATTGGTGTTTGTTTTTAACTTAAAATAATATGTATTGTAAAGGGTGGTGGGGAAGGAGGGAGTGAGAGAGAGAATTAGAGAAACATGTAAACAAAAACAAGGATCGTCAAGCTGTGGGGAAGGAGGGAATGCGAGACTTGACTTAAAATCCGAAAGTTCTAGGGTGGTAACTCTCACCTGACGGTAAAAGCCCTCAACTACAATAGCCATTTAAATGCGTTTAAAATCCCTCGCTCAGAACGAAATTGACGAAATTTCGGAAACACGTTTCTTTGGTCCTATTTGGAATTTTTGAGTACTTTTTTTTTTTAATCGCCATGAAATTGCAGCGAAATTACCCACACAGATAAGGAATTTCGATTTTTTTTCTGTATCAAATTTTAAATTTTTTAAAATTTAAAATTTTAAAAATATCAAAATTCCGTATCTGTGTGGGTAATTTCGCTGCAATTTCATGGCGATTAAAAAAAAAAATTCTCAAAAATTCCAAATAGGACCAAAGAAACGTGTTTCCGAAATTTTCATACCCGGTGGAGGACGCCCTTAAGTCGATTTAAACGGATTTTAGCGCAAAAAACCGCTAAAATTCGACATTTTTTTAAGTTGTCAAAAATGGTCATATGAATAGTCAAATCAACTTGAAATATTGCCTAAATTATGAATCTGAAATAAAAAATAACTTCTCATTTGAAATAACGAAGTTAGGTTCTGTTGGGGCACCCTGTATATCCACATTTTAAACTACACCATCATGTTCTTTGATTTAAATTAAGGGGGTTTACATTTAACTTTTTTCATAAAACCACTTTTTAACACTCTCCCAGACATATGCCATGGGTTTTCCGGACACCCCGTATATTCGCATTTACAGGATGAATACGAATCTGAATTATATTGTGTGAATATATTCGTTTATTTTTAATATGATTACGAATACGCCCAATTCTGATAGGTGGTAAATGAGTTTTGTTAATTCAAAGCCACTAACCTGGTGAGCAAGGGTAGATCATAATTAAATTGCTAATAATCGGCCTAAAATGATTTCTAGGCACGCCATCAATTTCAGTATTTTTATTTCCAAATCCGCCACTCAATTCCGTAGCTTTATCAACGTCTACGCCATAATCTGGTTTTGAGCCTCTAAAGAAAAATAATTAGAAATGAATAATTTAGGAAAATTTACCTGCAAGAAACGACGAAAATTAATTTAGGAATGTCCGACAAATGCGGAGCTTTGGTGGAAGTTAATTGAGTGATAATCCAGTCAGATTCGACAAACAACCCATCATGCATTTGTACTAAAACATTCTCGTCTTTATTCTCATCCTGCTTTCCGTGGCTCATCAAAAAAAGTGTAAAACAGTCCCCACTGAAGTTCTGAGTAAACTTCTTAAACGTATCCTCAAATTCCTTTAAAAAATACATCAAATTAATTAAAACAGTCATAAAACTAACCCAGAATTTACATTTTTACTTAAATTAACATGTGGTTCAACTTCATGTCCTAAATCAGTCCAGACTTTTGTAAGTTCTTCTACGTCTTTTGGAGATCCATACCGTACCATTCCTATTTTAGGAATAGTTTCAATATTTACGATCAGAACTTTTCCTTTTGGATTACTTTCTAATTTATATTCCTTAAACAAGCGAAATTAAATAAATAAATGCAATTTATAATTATTACCTCTGAAATGTCGTAGCCATCTCGATCTACAGGATGTGTATCGGTATTGCTAGACCTAAAAGAATAAATAAATTTTAATTTAAGTTAAAATAAGTAAGCTACGTTCCTTCGCAGTTTGAAACTTCTGGAGCATGCACAGAAGAATTTGGATGTCAAATTTGACGTCATATTTAACCAACAAACGATTTTAACGACGTCAGATTTGACGTCCGAATCCTTCTGTGCATGCTCCAGAAGTTTCAAACTACGGTTGGAACGAAGCTATAGTTATTATAAAATTGTCATTTGAACAACACATTAATATATTTACCGGTTTGGACTAATAATAAACGATAGCTCAGGATTCCCTGATTTGAAGAAAATATTGTAAAGATGGCGAAATGCAGTTGGGCCTCGTTTAGTAATTAATAAATATAACTCTTCAATTTTTTTAGCATCTTCAAAATTAGTCTGCAACAAAATATTAAAAAATAATTTTTTTCTCCATCAAATCCCCTGTCCCCCCAAAATTTTGAAGTAAAATAACAGTTTATAGCCAAAGAAATTGACTTCGATATTCCTTTCATTTGGAAAAACGCCAAAAGGTTAAAATTAATACAAAATATAAAATTACCTCGATGTAGTTCATCTGTTTTTTGGTTACAACCTCTTCGTCAAGTAGAAGTTCCACGATTTTTCCGTAGTTTTGAGTCTTTTCCACAAGAATCTTCATATTGTCCATAATTATTTTTTGATGCCTGGCCTCCATTGCGCTAAAAATTAAGGTTTATTCGTAACTTATCGAAGGAAGGAAACTTGATAAAAACTAAATAAAAACCGATAAGCTGGGATAGAGAAGAACTGATAAGGATATATGAAAAATTCAAAATAACGCGACGATTAACGGTTTTTTGATGATAAAACCAACATTATATTCTATTTTCATTTTTAACAAAGAGAAATTGAACAATATTGGAGAATAAAGTATAAAAGTTTAAAAATTAAAGTATATACAATGAGGGAAAAAGTGATTACTTACCTTGGGGAATTAAAGTCCTTTATTTAATAAATCCGGATTATATTTTGATGAAAATTATTGTTGTCCTTCACTTCACGATATTTTTTTCGACAAAAAAGGAACCCGAAAAAGTTCCCCACCACTGATTTTACTTAAAAACTATTTGGGCGTGCAAGGCCTCGCGAAATGATTCATATTCAAGAGGTCAATCACACCGCGACAAGTGTATTGTCCTAAGTAGGTGGGTATTTAATGGCAAACGCTTAGTAGACGGACGAGATTCCCGAGGCATTTGAATTCTGTCATCCCCTCTCTGGCCTTTCCCTTCTCTCGAGAGTTCAAGGAGTACAAGGCCGAGGACAGAAATTCCCGGATCAGGGTCTACTTCGTCAGTGCTCCTTTTCCTTCGATTTCTCGGCTCCCCCTCCAGCAGAAGACAAGGCCGACAAGGGCAGATGTTCCGGCTTCAGCCGACTCACGGGAGTCAGGATGTGATGAGTGCTTTTTAACTTCTACGTTAGATGGCGTTTACGTTATCAAGGCTACTGCCAAGGGGAGATGTTTACTGGGGCATCGACTAAACTCTCTCGTCGATGATTCTCCTTTCTAGCTTGTTAGTGCTTCCTTCTATTAGGTGTACAAAATGAAACTCAGCCACAGGGTTTTGAATTTTGTAGATTTTAGCCGAGTTTCATCTTGTACACCTAGTAGTTCATTTTTTCAAAATTTTAAACATTTTAGGCGTTAAAGTCCATCAAAAGTTGACCTTCTCCGTGTAAGAAGGTTATTAAAGTATAACCATTAAGAAGGTTAATTTTCAAAGGCTTGTAAATCGTAAACCGTTACAGATATTGAAAAAATGCACTAAATAAAATCTGTTGGAAATTCAATTCTTTTTAATTTTTATTCTATTCATTTTTTCTCTAGGACGCACTGTTTTCAAGATAAATTTATTTAAAAAAAAATTATTTTCCGAAAATGGTGCATTCTAGAAAAAATAATTAAGTACTTTATAGAGAATTGAATTTCCTACAATTTGTATTTATTAGGTGTACAAAATGAAACTCAGCCACAGGTAAATTTGAATTTTGTTGATTTTAGCCGAGTTTCATTTTGTTTACCTAATAGATATCTCTACCCAGCCCAGGATTCTGATTAGCTTCCAGAAACTGGGCCAACACCTCGTTGGTAGTTTATTGTGATGAGCTTTTCTTCCTCCGAGCATATGAGTGCAGTAACAGAGGACATGCTCTGCCGTTTTCTCATCCTTCAGACAGAAACGGTTTGGGCTGTCCTACGTATTTTCTGATCTTACGCTGGTGTTTACGGAGTTTATTGTGTCCTGTCAGCAGTCCTAGGCCTACTTCTCGCCTTGTTCCTACCCTGAGAAGGTCTTCCGTGAATCTGTGCCCTGCCCTTCTTTGCTTATGACTGGCGGTGTTTTGCCATCTCGCCAAGTTGCTAAGTAGTACTATTTTTGAGCACTTCTTATAAAAACGCTATTGTTTTTAATTATAAGTAAATTCAACTTCCTGTTAATATCTGAATATTTTTGTTTAACAATTCATGAATAATCACGTCATTAATCAAGATTATCGTGCAATATTTTCGAGTCAGCACTCCTGAAAATTGACTTGCTAATTTTGTTTACACCATTTTCTTCTCAAACCCTTTCCCGACATACAGCGCCGCCCACCCTCGCGACTGGGTCAAAGTGTCAAAAAGCTCTCATCCTCCATCATGTCAACACAAGAGTTCGGAATTATTCCCGACCCGGAATGTCGAACGATAAAAGATTGCATTTTAAAAGCCACCTTTTTCCCGAGACTTTTCTTCATGTTCCCTTTCGATTTTGAACATTTCGCTTTTAAATTAAACAAAACCAAACTTTTTATTTCCATTTCATTAACCGTTTTATTACCCCTCAAAGTCGTTTTTGAATTAATTACCTCCATAAACAAACAACCAGAAATCAAAGATTTCATTTTTTTTGTTGAACTGTTTTTTCTGATTGCCAACTTCATAGTTGCCTCCTATAGCTTGATTTCGAGTCATAATAAAATGAATGAAATGATGAAATTGATTGTTTTTCTAGAAAAGAAATTGATTTTTCACGGGCAGCAACCTTGCCCTGATATCGATGTTCGGGTTATTTTCGCTATTTTCTTCATCTGGTCAACCGCTATAGCTTTGGACACTTTTTATTTTAATACAACGGCCAACCTCTCCTTTTTAATCACTTTTCCTTATTATTTCGTGATGGTTTCTCTTTACGTCCATGTTATCGCGTTTACGACGATCATGCACTTCATCTGCGTCCAGTTCGAAAGACTGACGGAAGCCTTGCAGATGAGCAACGCTGAAAAGGTGGTCCTTTATTTCGAGTACATGACGACCCTATGCGAGGAATTAAACCACGTTTTTTCCCCGACTTTGTTGCTCATTTTCACGGCGATTTTTTTCTCACTTACATCTGAATGCTATTACACCCTCTCTACTCCGTTCGAAATGACTCTCAGGTCGTTTGGGAGCCTTTTGTATTCGGGAATCAACTCGTCCGCTTTGTTCTGTATAGTTTCCGCCTGTGAACGGGTCCATATCCGGGTAAGTACGCAATTATTACGTTTTTCGAATCACTTATTGATTCTTTTTCAAATCTCTTTGTTTTTAAAAGGGGGGGGGGGATTTTAAAATGTATTGCTTTCTTCTCTGATTCGCTTTTACACCTTTTTCATTGTGAAACCCGGTAAAAATGGCGTTTCTCGGCCGAAAAACAAACGAATATCAAGCGGATTGTATTAGGTGTACAAAATGAAACTCGGCTAAAATCTACAAAATTCAAATTTACCCTGTGGCTGAGTTTCATTTTGTACACCTAATAAATACAGGTGTACCCACCTACGTCGTCGTTTTTCTTCAATTGAGCTAACATTTTATTTAGAGTTGTTAACTTGATATAAAATAACCACGTATGTGCAAGTTGAACTAATAACCTAGAAAAAGATGAAAATTTTATTTTCTTAACTTGGAATTATACCATTTGTAAAAAAGTGTAATCCAAATTAATAAATTATATAGGATATTAATAAATTTATAGGAAATTTAATTTTCTATAAATTTGTACTTAATTATTTTTTTCTAGGATGCACGATTTTTGGAAAATAATTTTTTTTTAAAATAAATTTATCTTGAAAACAGTGCGTCCTAGAGAAAAAATGAATAGAATAAAAATTAAAGAGAATTGAATTTCCAACTGATTTTATTTAGTGCATTTTTTCAATAGAGAGTTTCAGGGAATCGTAATTCCGAGTCCCGACTCCGACTCAACAAACGGGAAAGGTCTTCTCGTAGAGGCTGTAAAACAGAGTTTCAGGAAGTCGTTCCGATTCAGTTCCGACTCAGTTAGTTCACAATGTTCTCACTAGAGCAAATTCAAGTCGAAACATGGTTTTTCTGTTTACTATCCCCAAAACGTTTCCGCCAATTTTTTCGTTAGTTTTGAGTGAAAAAGTTTACATAAATCAACGTTTACTTACCTTTCTCACCTTAACTAATCGTGAAAAACAACTTTTTCGAATGAAAAAAAAAAAACAAACAAACAAAAACAACCCTAAACGAGATACGAAATAACCTTCGTAAATATAACCGTACGTTTACTCGGAATCGGGATTTGAGTCGTTCCGGTATACGACCCAGCCGAATCGGGTCGTGTTACGATTACGACTGGCGGCTCGAGTCGTATGACCTTGAGCGAGTCGGAATCGGGATCTCGGAATTACGATTCCCTGAAACTCTCTATTATCTGTAACGGTTTACGATTTACAAGCCTTTAAAAATTAACCTTCTTAATGGTTATACTTCAATAACCTTCTTACACGGAGAAGGTCAACTTTTGATGGACTTTAACGCCTAAAATGTTTAAAATTTTGAAAAAATGAACTACTAGGTGTACAAAATGAAACTCGGCTAAAATCTACAAAATTCAAAACCCTGTGGCTGAGTTTCATTTTTACTCCTAATAGATAGCCGAAACAAAAGTAAAAATTGCGTGTGAAAATATGTTTGTTCCTTGTAAACTCCCACGCTGGGAAAGTTTGAATGGAGCTAAAAAATAAAAGGGACGGTACAATTAACTCTCAAGTGGCTCCGTTTTCCGAGCCGTCTCAGTCAGAACATTTCCACTTAGTGGGGGACTGTAAAATCATTTGCACTTCAAAATCCACGATCATTTTCAGAGGAATTCGTTGAAGGGGAAACTTCGAATTTTAATGAAAACAAACGAGTTTCTGTTGGAGAACGTAATAGTTTTTATTTAACTTGAAAAAATAACTGTTTATTCTTAAGGACAAAATCTATTTACATTTATTGATGGAAAGAGAGTTGATATTCACCGCCTGGGGCTTTTTCCAGATCGATTTTCACTTAATTACTTCGGTAAAGGTTTGTTCATTGGATTAGCGTGAAATTAATTTCTTGTTCAAGATATTCGCTGCTTTAGCCACCTACGTCGTCGTTTTTCTTCAATTGAGCTAACATTTTATTTAGAGTTGTTAACTTGATATAAAATAACCACGTATGTGCAAGTTGAACTAATAACCTAGAAAAAGATGAAAATTTTATTTTCTTAACTTGGAATTATACCATTTGTAAAAAAGTGTAATCCAAAGTGAAAAAATCGCAAGCTGTGAATTCATAGTTTTCTGCAGCAGCTAAATGTAGCTGAACTTTTGGCTTAAAATAAATTATTTAATTTGAGTTTTTTTTGTAAGTTTTCATACCTCACGGGACATTTTCCCGTCTGGGTCGTCCAAAGTCATCGTGTAGACCCTTTCATTAAAAACGTTCGCCTGGAAATAATTGATAAACAGATAAAAAAAAATTTATATTTCTGAACCTCTTTTTTTATTGCGTAGCAAACTGAGCTGATCATCCACACGTTATAAAAGTGGGAAAAAGATCCGAGGTAATAAATAAGAGGGTTCTGGGCTGTGGTCATATTGCCATCACGTAGAGCGTGAGTGAACGCTAAATATGAATAAAAGACGCCCGTGAAAAACGAAACTGCGGAAGTCGACAAAACGGTCTGCCCGTAAACGCCGTTGATTTTATAGCAGGTGTTTAAGAGTTTCGAATATAAAGATAGAACGTTTCCAGGCTCGCATGTTTCCAAAAGTTCTCTAAAACATTTTTTAAGGAAAGCATAAAAAAAAAAAAAGCCTCGAAAAGTTCAATATTAAAGAAAATAGCCCTAAATATTGAATCATAAACCCGACCGAGTTCCATATCTGCGAGGGGACACCATGAGGAAATATATGGGAAGGAAGCTCTGGTAACGCCTGGCAGATTTTCCATCCCATCCTCCCTCATGATGAAGAGCAGCGGTCATTTTGACCCTATGAGACCTATTTCGTAATGAAATAATTATTCAATGACCTACCTAAGATTTGAAATGTGATTTTTAAGAACGTGTATCATGGAAATGAATTCATATAAAATTAAATAATTTGTGTTCATCGCCCAGTAATATACAAATATTCCGTCATCAAGGATGTCTTCATAACCTCTCATTTTTATTTCAGCGAAGGCCCCAATCAGGATGAGAACGCCGGCGACATAAAGCGGAAATCCCTTCCTGCTTCTAATCTTATTCTCTTTTAAAGCATACTCGATCTCTTCGTCGAATTTGAAAAAGGCGTCGATATCATCGAGTTTCCGGAAGCAAACTGCGGACAAAAAGTGACCACTTCCGCACGTCAAAACGGTAAGGAAGATTTCCAAGAATTTTACGATGTTTGGGAATTCTGTTTCACGTGTGATGTACCAGATGCAACCGAAAATGTTTAAACTATGGATAAAAGAATAGTAAACAAAACGGGTCGGCGTCGTCTTTAAATCTGACGAAAATGGATGAACGCCCAGCAAAAATGCAGCCCCAAAAATATGACGTATATTTTCCATCTTTTTCATGATGAACTGGCTGACAATCCGAAAATAATTTACTCTAATGGATTATTATAAAAAATTCTAAAATCGTTACTACTTTGTTAAATGTTTCCATTAAATTTGACAAGCGATACGGCGATAAAAATTGCAAAGCACTATATTTTTCTACGAGATTGTTAAAATTTTAGCCAAAATTTAGAACGTTTTTCTTTATAATATTAGGTGTACAAAATGAAACTCGGCTAAAATCTACAAAATTCAAATTTACCCTGTGGCTGAGTTTCATTTTGTACACCTAATAAATAAAAATTGTAGGAAATTTAATTCTCTATAAATTTGTACTTAATTATTTTTTTCTAGGATGCACCATTTTCGGAAAATAATTTTTTTTTAAAATAAATTTATCTTGAAAACAGTGCGTCCTAGAGAAAAAATGAATAGAATAAAATTAAAGAAAATTGAATTTCCAACTGATTTTATTTAGTGCATTTTTTCAATATCTGTAACGGTTTATGATTTACAAGCCTTTAAAATTAACCTTCTTAATGGTTATACTTCAATAACCTTCTTACACGGAGAAGGTCAACTTTTGATGGACTTTAATGCCTAAAATGTTTAAAATTTTGAAAAAATGAACTACTAGGTGTAAATTACCTTAGTTTGACCATGCGGTTTTTTAAAACGTGAATCATAGAAGTGAATTCGTATAGAAAAAATAATTGGCATTGGACGCCCAATAGTATGAAAGAATCACTCCATATGTGAGGTAGGTTTGTGTAGAAGACGCTCCCAAGGAGATAATAGCCAATAAAATCAACAAAATTCCGTAAAAATAAAACGGAAATCCCCTCCTGTCCGATTCGATCCCCCGTTTTTTCAAAGTTTCATCGACTTCGTTGACAAAATTGAAAAAATATTTGATCTTTCTTATTTTCCGAAGACGGCAGATGTCGAGAGTCGAAACGAGACACGAAATGCAATTCATAACCCCGATGATCGTCGTCATGATACTTGTTAGACTCGAACCGACCCAGCTTGCGATAAACATAATCAATCCCACGACGCTCAGACACTGGAAAACGCAGCAGTAAAGAACTTTAGCTGGAGTCACTTTCAAATCTGACGAAAAGGGATGAATTCCAAAATAAAAACCCGCGCAAAAAAGATTTCGGATATTTTTCAACCTTAATATTATTTTTCCAACATCATTTTAAGACACTTTCGGTGCCGTAACTCACAAAATAAATTAAAAAAAATCATTATAACGATTCAAACTTGTCTATTAGCGTTGACAAGCATTAGTTGCTTAAGAACATAAATTTTTATTTATATAATACAAAACACAAAAATAAGCGAAAGAAGAAACCCTTTTGCGAAAGCTTTACCCTAACCAATTACATATTCCTGAATTTGAAGGCCTAAAAAGTCAGGTGATTTCAACATTTTTCAAACAAAAAAATAAATAAATATAATAAAAATAAAAATCTACCTACTTACCCAATAGAAGATTCCTAATTTAAAATTCAAGGTAATATCTTCATCTGACTTTTCTTTATATTATTCGGATTTGAATGTTCGTATACTAAATTATTAGGTGTACAAAATGAAACTCGGCTAAAATCTACAAAATTCAAATTTACCCTGTGGCTGAGTTTCATTTTGTACACCTAATAAATAAAAATTGTAGGAAATTTGATTCTCTATAAATTTGTACTTAATTATTTTTTTCTAGGATGCACCATTTTCGGAAAATAATGTTTTTTAAAAATAAATTTATGTATCTTGAAAACAGTGCGTCCTAGAGAAAAAATGAATAGAATAAAAATTAAAGAGAATTGAATTTCCAACTGATTTTATTTAGTGCATTTTTTTCAATATCTGTAGCGGTTTACGATTTACAAGCCTTTAAAAATTAACCTTCTTAAAGGTTATACTTCAATAACCTTCTTACACGGATTGATGGACTTTAATGCCTAAAATGTTTAAAATTTTGAAAAAATGAACTACTAGATGTACAAAATCAAACTCGGCTAAAATCTACAAAATTCAAATTTACCCTGTGGCTGAGTTTCATTTTGTACACCTAATAGAATACTGTTTACCTACCCCATTATCTTTAAGATATTAGCTTGATTTTGAATCTTTTCGTAAAAATGTTGCGATACTTACCTCAGTTTGACCATGCGATTTTTAAAACATGAACCATGGAACTGAATTCATATAAGAAAAAAAAAGTTGCGTTCGTTTGCCAGTTATATGCGGGAAGTCCTCTATAAATGACAGTTCGATAGTCGTTTCGCTGAAATACTAAGATTGACAATACAATGTTAAAAATCCCGAAGATATAAAACGGAAATCCGGTTTCGTCCTTTTTTATATTTTGTCTTTCTGACGTTTTATCGAACTCGTCTATAAAACGGAAAAATTTTTCGATCTTCCTGAGCTTCCGAACGCGAGAGATGTAGATGACCGAGACGAGATTCGAAACGCAATTTATAACCACGACGAATATCGTCAAAACGTCCAGTACTCGGACGTTTCTAAAGCTCGCGATGAACCAAGCGGATCCCAAAACGCGCAGACACTGGAAAAAGCAGTAGTAAAGGATTTTTGCTTGTGTCATTTTCAAATCCGACGAAAAGGGATGAAAACCGAGGTAAAAACCCGCGCAAAAAACATGACGGATGTTTTTTATCCTGAATGCCTTCTGAAATATCATTTTAAGACTTCTCTGGAGTAACTTGTAGGATATATTTTAAAAAATCATTATAACGATTCAAACTTTTCAGGTGACATTGACAACCATTAAAATAAAGGGGTTTCTAGTTAGTGATATGCGATACCCAGAAATATTCGATACCAGTACTCGGTACTCGAATCGAAAGGAGTATTCGATACTACTCATATACTCGAATGGAAATACTCGATACATAGAGTACTCATATGAGTAAAGTATCGGAACGAAATATTCAAATCTAAACTGATTAAATAATTTTTTGATGAATTTATTGTTTCATTTACTCAAGCGAATGCCGAATATCATACTTATATTACATGGTTTAATTGTATTAATAAAGTAATGTGAGATGAAAGGGAAAAAAAAAAAAACCATTCGAGTATTTCTTTCGATACCGATACGAGTACTCATATGAGTAAAGTATCGGAACGAAATATTCAAATCTAAACTGATTAAATAATTTTTTGATGAATTTATTGTTTCATTTACTCAAGCGAATGCCGAATATCATACTTATATTACATGGTTTAATTGTATTAATAAAGTAATGTGAGATGAAAGGGAAAAAAAAAAAAACCATTCGAGTATTTCTTTCGATACCGATACGAGTACTCATATGAGTAAAGTATCGGAACGAAATATTCAAATCTAAACTGATTAAATAATTTTTGATGAATTTATTGTTTCCTTTACTCAAGTGAATGCCGAATATCATATTTATATTACATGGTTTCATTGTATTAATAAATTAATGGAGATGAAAGGGAAAAAAAACCATTCGAGTATTCTTTCGATACCGATACGAGTACTCATATGAGTAAAGTATCGGAACGAAATATTCAAATCTAAACTGATTAAATAATTTTTTGATGAATTTATTGTTTCCTTTACTCAAGTGAATGCCGAATATCATATTTATATTATATGGTTTAATTGTATTAATAAATTAATGAGAGATGAAAGGGAAAAAAACCCATTCGAGTATTATTCTTCGATACCGATACGAGTAAACGTACTCATATGAGTAAAGTATCGGAACGAAATATTCAAATCTAAACTGATTAAATAAGTTTTTGATGAATTTATTGTTTCCTTTACTCAAGCGAATGCCGACTAAATATCATACTTATATTATATTGTTTAATTGTATTAATAAATTAATGTGAAATGAAAGAAAAAAAAATCTATTCGAGTATTTCTTTCGATACGAGTAAAAGTACTCGATACAAGTACTCGTATCGAAACCAAATATTCGATACCAAAAGTACTCGGTATCGAAAGAAAATATTCGATACTTTACTCATATCGATAGGTATCGCACATCACTATTTCTAGTCGAGTAATTGACCTCTTTTTATTAGGTGTACAAAATGAAACTCTGCCACAGGGTTTGAATTTTGTAGATTTTAGCCGAGTTTCATTTTGTACACCTAGTAGTTCATTTTTCAAAATTTTGAACATTTTGGCGTTAAAGTCCATCAAAAGTTGACCTCCGTGTAAGAAGGTTATTGAAGTACAACCATTAAGAAGGTTATTTTTAAAGGCTTGTAAATCGTAAACCGTTACAGATATTGAAAAAATGCACTAAATAAAATCAGTTGGAAGTTCAATTCTCTTTAATTTTTATTCTATTCATTTTTTTCTAGGACGCACTGTTTTCAAGATAAATTTATTTAAAAAAAATTATTTTCCGAAAATGGTGCATCCTAGAAAAAAAAATTAAGTACAAATTTATAGAAAATTAAATTTCCTACAATTTTTATTTATTAGGAGTACAAAATGAAACTCAGCCACAGGGTAAATTTGAATTTTGTAGATTTTAGCCGAGTGTCATTTTAGCGATTTAAACTTTTCGATTAATTTTGATAAGGGTCGTTCAGTTTTATCAAAAATACAATAACTTATATTATATTATGTTTATATTTCGTATGTATTTGAGGCTGAGTTTGAGTAATTAATGGGTTTTCTACCCCCGAGGGGTGATATGGAACTTTCGGCCTGTCGACAATAACCCACAGTAAACCATGTTATGGCCACGGAAGGAAAAGTTTACGGTGGCAATGTTGTCTCGTTAACGAACTATTTCCCAAGTTTAACGTCAATAACAAAACTTCACGGAACTACGATACTTTCTAGTCCTGGTAAAAGAATGATAGAATACTAAGGTTGGTATAAATTTTGTTTTTTTACATTGTGAAAATTTTCCAAAGTGTTCCTCGTCTTTGAAATTTTCAAGCTAAAATTTTTTTTGCCCCATAGAGAAAAAAACTCTAACCAAAAACTGATTTTCGAAAACTCACTAATATTTTTGAGAATAAAAAAGTGATTTACCTAAGCTTTTTTATCTTTCTCTCTCCTTCAAAGATAAAAAAAAGTATAAAAGAGACCGGGGCCTAAAATTGCACTCTGTGTCGAACGGAGCTCTCTTATACCCTTGGGATCTCGAAAAAAAAAAAAGGAGACCACGTACTTCCCTTTTTTATTATTTTCTATGTTTATCCAGCATGTTGATCAAATATTAAAAAAAAACATGAATAAGAAAAAGACATATTTTTTTAAAGTAAAAGTGCACTTCTCATTATTTTTTAAAATTATAATTCCCGTAACGATGGTCTTAACGAAGTACGAAATAAACTTCACTGTGGCTGAAGGTAAGATTTATTTGTTTTAACTAAACTGGGTTAACTACGTTGTAAAGGTAGAAGGGGTTTTCCTTTTCCGGAGACTCCCTTAAGATAGTCCACGGATCTACCTAATGATCCTTCTGAATCAAAATAATGGCGTTTTCTAGAGAAAGTCTTAACAACACGTAAATCATCCAGAATTACTTGTCTTTATTATTTTTTAAAAACTAGTTCTATCTAGTAGCGTTCCTCTCCGCCAAGCTTAATTAGAACAATTAGACCATTTGGCGGGGCCTTCATAATTGGGTGCACCCTAATAGCGCATAAATGGGGGAGGGGGTAATCCTCTTTGTGATACTCCTCTGCCGTTAAGTAGCCTCGATTGCGCACAGCACGAAAACAGAAGTTACCTCGATTGCTCATGAAGCGAAATATATTAGGTGTACAAAATGAAACTCGGCTAAAATCTACAAAATTCAAATTTACCCTGTGGCTGAGTTTCATTTGTACACCTAATAATTAAAAATTGTAGGAAATTTAATTTTCTATAAATTTGACTTAATTATTTTTTCTAGGATACACCATTTTCGGAAAATAATTTTTTTTTAAAATCTAGGAACGCGGTAGCGTTCCGCCCCGCCAAGCAACACCCAGTCCGAAGACGTCAGAAAACGGTACCTACCAAGTGTATGTTTACTGGACGTCACGATTTGCGTTTTTCAGGTATCTGGATCTCGGCTCCCTGTGGACCGATCGACTTGAAATTTGCTACAGATTTACTTTGATATGATATGAGTAAACGCTGAAAATTTCAAGTCGATCGGTCCACAGGGAGCCGAGATATAAAAGTCTGAAAACCCGGTTTTTCGCCTTTACCGTGTTCTTCTTCTTCTTCTTCTTCTTATTCAGCTAGACAAGGCTACAGCCTCTCCTAGCGCACCGATTGACTTGAAATTTTGCACAGAGCTTCCTTTCAACTTGAGCCAGTGCCTTTTGAAAGATTTACCCCGAAATCTTAACTTAAAAAAAAGTTAGGAACAAAAAACTGAAATTTTAGGGTAATTTTAGCCACTTTAACGGGTACACAGCCTGGAGACAAGACCAATCGACTTGAAATTGTGCACAGAGCTTCCTTCTGAGTTTAGCAATGAGGACGGATTTCGGAAATGGGTCATCCAGACCCCTCAGGGTCAATTTGACCAGTGATCATTGTCTGTGGCGCCGGCTGTTCACCCGATTTACACCATAAGGTCGAATTTCGGAAATGGGTCTTCCAGACCCCTTGGGGTCAATTTGACCAGTGATCATTTTTCGATCGTCAGTTAGTCTGAGGCGCCTTCTGTACATTCGATTTACACCAGAGGTCGGATTTCGGAAATGGGTCTTCCTGACCCCTTAAGGTAAATTCGACCCTAAAAAGAACGAAAGAACTGACGAAAAAAGAACGAAACATAAAACATAAATTGGGTAATTTTTGCCAGTGTAATGGGTCAACAGCTAACCTGACCTATTTGGCCTTGAACTATTAATTATTAGTGTAGCCCATTAAAAAAAATTTAGGGACGAAAACTGAAAATTTCTTTGACGGGCCTGAACAAAAGGACCATTCGAATTAACATAATGTTGACGTTGAAATGGTTCATTGACGTAAATACGCAAGCCCTTAAAACTTAAATTTGTAATAGGTACCTAAGTTATAAATTTTATCAATGTTTTGTTTTTACTGTTTACGTTGAGAACTAAGCTAATAGGATTATCCCTCCTCAGAAGGTATTTTCATTACTTGGAGAACATTTTTTTTATCTCTATTCTCACATTTAAACTACAAAAAGATATGATATCCCCACAAAAAACACCCCGTGTAAAAAACACCCCGCCTCGCAAAAATCCTTTTACATCAGCCGGAAAAAGTTGTGATATCAACTTCCCCGCCCTCAAATGAGCGAGAAGAGTCGATACGCCCGAGTGGTAGGTACGATGATGTGAGAAGCATGATGCCCGTGCTCCCGTTTTCAATGCTCCCCTTGGCGGCATCGCGAAATGTTTGTTTACAGGGACGTAGTTAAGACGTGCTGTGCGTTCTTCGGGAAAAATCGTTATGATTCAAACACTCAGACATACGTAGATGAAGGCGTAGTGTCATGTGTGAGTACGGGGGGGGGGGGGTATGTATGTATGTGTATGGGGTGTATACTAGTGATTAGTTAGGAACTCAGTGATAACACAGTAATTCTTAAGCGTTCCAGGACGTTCCAGGGCTTGATAAATAACGGCAATCAATGATACAAAGCATTTCGCGATGCCGCCAAGGGGAGCATTGAAAACGGGAGCACGGGCATCATGCTTCTCACATCATCGTACCTACCACTCGGGCGTATCGACTCTTCTCGCTCATTTGAGGGCGGGGAAGTTGATATCACAACTTTTTCCGGCTGATGTAAAAGGATTTTTGCGAGGCGGGGTGTTTTTACACGGGGTGTTTTTTGTGGGAATAAATTTATCTTGAAAACAGTGCGTCCTAGAGAAAAAATGAATAGAATAAAAATTAAAGAGAATTGAATTTCAACTGATTTTATTTAGTGCATTTTTTCAATATCTGTAACGGTTTACGATTTACAAGCCTTTAAAAATTAACCTTCTTAAAGGTTATACTTCAATAACCTTCTTACACGGAGAAGGTCAACTTTTGATGGACTTTAACGCCTAAAATGTTCAAAATTTTGAAAAAATGAACTACCAGGTGTACAAAATGAAACTCGGCTAAAATCTACAAAATTCAAATTTACCCTGTGGCTGAGTTTCATTTTGTACACCTAATAAGTTGCCTGGATTTCGTCACGATATTATCTGTGCATCAAACTACTAGGTACCTATGGACAGAATAAATTGAAATTTGGTACAGATCTTCTCCAATATGATATGAGTAAATGCTGTAAAGTTCAAGCTGATCGGTCTACAGGGAGCCCGGTTTTTTGCAGTTACAACCAGAGAACTTAGAGTTAACTGGATTTTGAGGAACTCTCTCCTCTCCGGCCATTTTGCGCTGCTTGTTTTTGTAGCCACTATTTTGGATAGGGAGAAAGATGTTTAGCCCAGGCTATGGCTTCATAAAAAATTGTCTGTCAATTTTTAGTAAACGGGTCAGTAATAGAAGTCCGAAATGAAGAACTCGGGTAACTTTTTTTTCGGTTGAATGAGATAAATTCCCGAAGTTTATTTCTAACTTTATTTTAAATTTATTTTGTATCGACCGATTCTCACATGAGTTGACTTCAAGTTATTACAAATAAATTAAATTACAACTAGTTAAAAATATAGCAAAACTCTCCTGAGTGCAATAAAATGGTCGATACCAAATGTTCAAGTTAATTGTCACTATATCACGAAGTTTTCCGCTACACTTGAACTTTAAACGACCTAACCATTAAATTGCAGTTCGGGTTCTCAGGTTGTTGAGAAAATGTTTCAAACTCAAAATCACTGATATCCAACAAAATATAAGAGATTGCAGTCAAAAATAAAATTTTTATGACTTTTTTCCCTCTCTCTTTTGGAATATTTTATCAAAGAGATGACATGTTTCCGCTCCTATTTTCATATATGTTGATATTTCAAAGTTTGCGAGACCATAAATCAAGTTGATATTTTACAAACGTTGATATTAAGGTGCCTGACCTTCATTCTCGTTCTACGTGGTTGTGTCGGCGGGTGGGATGGTTGTGTGTAGATGAGGAGAAAGAGAGGGGTTGGGAAATTTCAACCGTCAAGGGTTGGTAAACTTGCCGCCTTTCAGTCTCCAGCCTCAGTCACATTTCGACCCTCGTTCACTCTGTGTCGTTCAAAATCGATCCTTGTTGACGGTAAACGTATAAACAAAATTTTAAAAACACTTAAATCACATTTTTTTCCTAATTATTGTAAGTAAATTTTTAATTTAATTTATTTTTTTAAATTGCTAATATTTTTCTGATTATCTTTGCACTTAAATAAAAAATTTTCTCTGAAGAAAATTTTTGTCTCTCCCTCATAATGTGTAAAAGATGGTAAAAAAAACGATTTTAAGGTTTAATATAATACGAGCAAAGTATGAAAGTTTCATGGAAAAATTTCTTGTCAAGTTGCTTTTGTGATATGGGAGGATGTAAGCGGTGTTTCTCATCATGTTTGGGGTCTTCTAATGTCACAGATGGGCGACCTTAATACCGTATCGCGTGTCAGACCTGAGCTTTGATTAAATTATAATGTCACTTTTATCATACCACGCAATATTAAGGCGTAGGGAAAATAAATTTAAAAAATTTTTCTTTTTTTTCTTTCAGATGCCCTCCTGATGACATCATGGGTAATCATGGGTCATCAAGAAGTGACGTCGATTTCTCAGAAGAAGGTACGATTTGAATTCTCAGTGAAAAATTTTAATTATTTTTCTTCGTTTTTTTTTCAGTCAATTTTGATCATTTTCAAATACTTAGAGCAATCGGAAAAGGAAGCTTTGGAAAGGTACCTACTTATTTTAAAACTAATTAAAAGTTGTCCCTTCATTCATTAGATTATTTTTCACTACAAAAAAAAATTGATTGAAGACAGAAATAAACGAAATTATGAATGAAGACTCCCATTTTCCGGAAGGAAAACTCAATAAAGTTAGGGATTATATTGGTTTATTGGTTTACTTCAATAGTATAAAATACGTCTGAGGAAGAATAATAGGAATAGAGAAGAATAGAGGAACTAAAATAGTTCACCTGATGAGAACCAGTAGGACGAAACCTGTCGTGAAATATTCCTATTTAATTTTCCTCTCTATTCAAATGTATGAATTTTTCCCAAAAAATGATAAAATCGATTTTTTTTAAATGGGATCATTTTTGAAGCGCCGCTTTCCACCTCTATTTCATACTGCGTTAAAAAAAATCTTCCTTAAAACTCTCCTCTCCTTAATGAAAAAGATCTTAATCATCCCTTTTCCTTAACTTAGGCACGGTTTTAAGTGATAGTCTAAGATTGTGTTCAGCCAATGAGAGCCCTCAGATCAAGGGGACTCCTTAAGGTACCTCAATAACTACACTGAAAAAAAAAAAAACGGAGGAAATTTCGAAGGGTTCCTTTTATTTGAAAGGACAGATCACTTAAGGGAAGTTCATATGTAATACGAAGTAATGTCAAGGAATGGTTTTCAAGGAAAACACAGAGAAAAGGGGTTTAGTTTATAAATGCGGGCCTTTATCTCTATTCCTCCTGAGGACCTTATCATAAACGGTATCTTTTTCACTTCTTATATTTCTAGCAGACGGATAAACTGAGTTAATTGTTTGATTAAAGAGTTAGAAATCCGGCACTATTTTATATCCATGTTTTTCAAAGTAATTTTGACCTAAGATACTATGTGTACAAAATGAAACTCAGCCACAGGGTAAATTTGAATTTTGTAGATTTTAGCCGAGTTTCCTTTTGTACACCTAGTAGTTCATTTTTTCAAAATGTTGAACATTTTAGGCGTTTAATTCCATCAAAAGTTGACCTTCTCCGTGTAAGAAAGTTATTGAAGTATAACCATTAAGAAGGTTAATTTTTAAAGGCTTGTAAATCGTAAACCGTACAGATATTGAAAAAATGCACTAAATAAAATCAGTTGGAAATTCAATTCTCTTTAATTTTTATTCTATTTATTTTTTCTCTAGGACGCACTGTTTTCAAGATAAATTTATTTTTAAAAAAAATTATTTTCCGAAAATGGTGCATCCTAGAAAAAAATAATTAAGTACAAAATAGAGAATTAAATTTCCTACAAGCTTTATTTATTAGGTGTACAAAATGAAACTCAGCCGCAGGGTAAATTTGAATTTTGTAGATTTTAGCCGAGTTTCATTTTGTACACCTAATATTTTGGAAGTTTTGAAGGTTATAAAAATAGTCCAAAAGGAAACCTTTGGAATACTTACTCAAGGTTTAGTGTGGTTAGGACGCAAATATGATAAAATTTCTAGAAGATTGAACGGGTATGTCAAAAGGAAATTTTTGCTTTGATATGAGCGTGAGAAAAATTTTTAGGCAGAGAGTTGAAGGTGGGACAGAAGTTTCACTCTACATTCCCGCATACCGCAAATCGCCGTGCAGTTGTCGTTGCATTAAAATTTGTGAGTAATAAAAGTAGTTCCGGTGATAAATCTTGATTTTCGGGAGCTTTCCTAAGATTTAATTCTTAGGCCAATTGATGAAGTTTGAAATACGGTTTTATTTCTTCTCGGAAAGAGTCATCAATTTTTTATATACTAGGAATTAAGTTTTTTCCTAACACTGTCAGTAATCTGAACTTTTTAATCATGGCAACATCTGCAGTAATTAATTCTGATTAATGAGGGGTTGGTAATTATGCAATTAAGTTTAAAAAAAGGTTGTTCATAGCGATTAAATATATTATTTTTAAACTTAGTAATAATAATAATTAGAAGCCTCATTACCTCGTTCTCGTTAATTGTAGAAATAAAGGACTTTTTCTCCTCCTTTCGTCTACGTTTTTTAATGCTTAAAAAAAGATTCAGTCTGTAAGAAAAAAAAGAAAGAAATTTTTTTTGTTCCTTTGTACTTGATGTTAAAAAGACTATAGATGTCTGAGGACTTTTTTCTTTCTTAGCACCTGAAATGGAATATATGGAAGAGCTGAATAAGCAGGTTGACATAGTTTTGACAATGTCTCGAGTCCAACTGTGAGGTAGAGAGAATTCCGGATTAACACGACTCGTTTGTTTAGTCATTTAATCCTTGACAGAGGGCTTTGTTAAGCCCGGACAACGAAATCCCTTTTCGGTACATTCAAATACGGTTATTAAAAAAATTAATCAAAATCGCAAAAGCGATTCTTGGTAAATTGGAGATTAAAATGAAAACTTATCCGGTTAGTTGTTTCGTTAACCAACTTGCTAGACCACCCTTGATTGTTCACGATCAAATAGATCCAATATTTGATTGACTGTTGAATTTTCTCTTGTAAGCCAGCGTGAATACACAATTTTATACGCAATAGTTCAATTTGAAAGGTTTTTTAATATTATATTTTGCATTTCTAGAGCAGAGTAGAGGCATTTCTAAAGTTTTTTGATACCCTCGATAGACGGTTTTTAGTAATGGCCGATGGTCTCCTAGACGGTGATAAAAAAAATGGTTTGTGAGTCAGTTTTTGGTGCCAGCCGTCCCCCTGAATTCTGGTGAGTGAGAATTCAAGGCCGTTCTACTGAAAACTACTGCCCTTTAAAAAAAAATCTACCTGAAAATCTGCATTTTCGTGTCTTTTTTTTCGCCCATAAAACGCAAAAAGTCGCCTAAATTTTTCCCCAGTGGAATTAAAAACAACCAAATAACTAGACTTTTCTAGGTCAAATTACATAAGTACACCTAGTAGTTCATTAAAAAAGTTGTCCTTTCAAAACAAAGTTGACCTTCTCCGTGTAAGAAGGTTATTGAAGTATAACCATTAAGAAGGTTAATTTTTAAAGGCTTGTAAATCGTAAACCGTTACAGATATTGAAAAATGCACTAAATAAAATCAGTTGGAAATTCAATTCTCTTTAATTTTTATTCTATTCATTTTTTCTCTAGAACGCACTGTTTTCAAGATAAATTTATTTTAAAAAAAAATTATTTTCCGAAAATGGTGCACCCTAGAAAAAAAAAATTAAGTACAAATTTATAGAAAATTAAATTTCCTACAATTTTTATTTATTATACATATAGTCTTTTTAAATACTAACACATACAGAATCTCTTTTAATTAGTAATGATTACAGAGTATAGATTGAATTAACGAGATTATTGTTTTTTGCTAAACTTAAATAAAAACTTATTTAATATTGTAAGTTATGGAGAAAAAAAGCAGTTCAAAGCTTTTTATTTGAGTTGTTGTCTTTCACAGGCTCTTGAGGAAGACTTTTCAGGAGAAAACCTAATATCCTTTCTACTTTCCTTAGGTTTAAGCAGGGAGGGGATAAAAGATTACTTCCTCAATCATAAATCTGCTAAGAGAGTGCCCTTCCACTATTTTGAAATGACGTCAAACTTGAATCGATAGTTGAATATATGTTTGGGGAGTGAATTTTAACCCAACTTTGACGTCGCGGCTGGAAGATGGTTTCTGGGTGTAACTATTTCGAAAGCGAGATTCTGCGGTGTCTCCAGCAGTTCGAATGGGAGGGGTAGATATTCAACCCCAAAGTGGCCCCTTAAGTGGAGCGCCCAGTTCATGAAAGGCCGTAGGGTGGGGAAGTGTTGAAGAGACCACATTTTGAGCGAAATCGATATTTTTGTCCTTACTTTCTTTATTATCAACGTGCACTTTCATTTTATCTTCAAAAATTTTTCTTATTGAATCAATAGGCCTAAACGGAAAGAAAAACACCTGTTTAAAAATGAAAATTTGCTGTAAAAAAGTAAGATTCTACTTAGCTGAGGGGTTAAGTAAAAAAACCTCTTCAATCCCTTTTCGTCTTATCCCTTACATTGATTAAATTTGTGCATGGATTTAGATCAAAATCATATGAGATATTTTATTAGTGAATAGGAAAAGTATGAAAGAAAAAGTTGATTGAGATGAGGAAGAAAATATAAATCTCATGTCAGTGTCGAGTCTTTGATACATGGTCGAAAGATTGAGTTCTCCGCAGAAAGGTCCCCATGAAACAACTGCGTAAACGTGTCCCAAGCAGAACAAAGGACCACCGGAATCGGCTTTGCAGACGTCGCTAAAATCAGTTGCTAAAGCGCAAATTTGTTTCCTTTCTATTAACTCTTCAGGCATCAAAGAAGCGCAGTCGGAGAGCTCCATCATACGAAGTTTCGCAAAAAGAAGGTTTTCCGAGGGGTAATCGTAAACGTTGATGTCGATTACTTTCGTCATTCCCCATCCGATGCCGAAACATTCAGCGTTGATGGCCATTAAATCATTGATCCTCTCCTCGAATAATTTAGGATCGTTCGAAAATAATGGAGTCGGCTTCAAATAGGGTGTCCATCGAAACGGATGAGAAACTTTGATCAAGGCGATATCATAGGTCGCACCGGGGAAGATCCTTTCACATTTCTCGTGGATAATTGCGGCGTCGATGAAACGGACTTGCCCACCTCGACCGGGCAGACGATTTACGTGGCCGGCCACAACCAAAAGCCAGCTTAACTCATATAAATTTCGACGATTCGCCGTTATTTCCGTGATGCAATGACAAGCTGTGAATACGAACCATCGGTTTAAAACGCATCCCCCGCACTTCTGTCCGAATTCCGCTTTCCTCATAATACTCGCGAGAAAAGGAAATTGACCCATACGAGCTTCGATTCCATCGATCACCTTACCTTCGAATTCTTTATTTGTCTGTTTTCCAAGCACGTATTCACTCAATAAAAGTACCATGAGAAACACATTTCTGAATATAAATCTTTCCATTTTTATAGAAGACATCTGACCAAAGCAACATAACTTTCATGTGACTTCTGTGATAAATAAATTTCTTGGCACTTGTTTGAAAAGAAAAAAAAATTTAAAACCATCAGACCACGAGTTCTGGACACCTGGCGTAAGCTGCCAAATGTTACACCAATCTTTCAAGCGCTGTTGACTTTTGAACGGATAGCTAAGAAAAGAATAAAAGATCAGTGAATTTAAATTTTGAAGCTTTAAATTTTTAGTTGTTTTACAAAACCGGTTGTTGATAACTGATAAGTCATGCAACGCGATAAATAATAAACTATTTGATCGATTGCCGAAAAATACGAGATATAAAGAAAATAATACCATCCGTAAGCGCTAATTTTTTATTTATAAAGCAAAGGGAATTTTCCGTGTCAAAGTTTCTTCCCTGAAAGTTGTCAGCTGGTCCTATTTTTTATGGATGAAAGGACACACAATAAAAGCGCCCCCGGCCTTCGTCTAATGGCTATCGATCCATAAAACTTCCATAAGAAACTGCTATTGAATAATATCCGCCAAAAAAAATATTGTTTCCCTCCTCCCTTAAGTTATTTCAAAATTTAACACAGAACTAAAAAAAAAAAAAAATTCCTTCATAAAAATGTTAATATCCACATAAGGGAAAAAATGTTTTTCCGCACCTGTAGCCTCTCACGTAACTCAAGGGTGACATAATGATATTTTCAGATTTTTCTTCTTAGGGTTTTCAGGCCTGTCATGACGTATCATGGGGTGTTTTCCTAATAGGGAAAAAAATTCTTTAAAAAATATAATTAACTTTTTTAACTTCCTTAAAGAAGTTATTGTGATACCCTCGACGTCGGGTTTTTGGGGAAGGGTCTTCCAGACCCCGGAGGGTCAATTCGAATATTGATCTTTACCGATCTCAACTTTGTCTGTGGCTCCGGCCGGCCGTAGCATTTTTTTTCCGGAACACTTCACGGCCACAGTTTTCATCCGATTTTCACCAAATTTTCATACAAATTTCTTTAGCCGGTGAACAAGAAACTAACGAGGGCGATTTTTGAATTTCGAAAAATGTCGGAGATATGTCTGTTTGAAATTTTAAAAAATTCGCTGCGGCCGAACCGTTACGATTTTCACCAAATTTTCAATTACTCCTTATATTTTTCAGAATTTTTGGTGTACAAAAATTGCCACTTTTTAATTATTAATTTTTTTTTAGTAGGGAGAAATTTCGTACTTCTACCCCATACGAGAGGCACATCCCTAGGCCAAAGAGCCCATTATTTCTACCTCGACACTTAAAAAAATTTTTGAAAAAAAGAACTTCGTAAATTTTCAAAAAAAAAAAAAATTCGAAAATTTTTTTTTTGACAAAAAACTTAGAAAATTTTTCGAAAAAAAAAGGAAAAACCCGATAAATTTTTCGAAAAAACAAACTTAACCTCCCTTATACATCCCCTTTCGTTATACTTTCGTTCCCTATACTTCCCCCTCCATACTTCCCCTTACTTATACTTCCCCCTCCGTTATACTTCCCCTCCCATATACTGCCCACTCCGTTATACTTCCCCCTCCGTTATACTTCCCCTCCCATATACTTCCCACTCCGTTATTCTTCCCCCACGTTTTTCAATTAAATATTTAAATATTTGACGTTCTGACAAGTTTATTAATACCTCCGAGGTCATGTTATATTCATCTCCTCACCCCACATCTCGACGTTTTATTGGAGTATTGACGAAATGACATGGGGGAAGATGAAAAAAAGGGGATGCCTCTATTAATATTTAAAGGAAGCCGTTTGCGATGTTATAGTTGAGAAGAGAATATACAGGATTTCGTCACGTACACGGACAAAGGGTAGGTTAAGCTCCCGTCGCACGACGGATCTGTCCAAAACCGTGTTTAATTGAAGTAAAAGCCCCTTCTAAACCTCTTACTGCACCTTCTGTTAGTTTCCGCTCCATCGAGCAACCCATACCAAGATTTCAATTGAAATTTGTCGATCACATCATGATTTATGGACATCTCGATTGAACTATCACCGATCTCTTCTAACGTACTTTGGCTTCATATATATATCTTCCAAAAGGCTGGCAAGGGAACTGCGTGTTCTTGTTAGCAAAAAGAGTTAGAATAAAATATAGAGTTGGTCTCAATGTGACCCTGGACGACCACTTGAGTGAAAAAGCAGAACTTGAAGTACACTCGAACAACCCAGGGAAAAAAACGAAAGTAATTGTAGCAATATAAAATTATTTTGAGCCACTAGGGTCTCATAATTATTGTAATTTTACCTTTTGTTATATAACAAAGCTTAAAATTTTCATCTGAGGCCACCTGAAACACTCAGAAATGCCTTTGTGTGAAGCGTCCATTTACTAAGTACAAAGCCATCCTGTTTAGTCAAGACAAAGGTGAAGACCGAACCAATTACTTTTGATCATAACTTCCGTGTTGATCTGTAGAAAAAATAGACATTGTAAATCATGAAAAAAAATTTCAGATAAAATAATTAATAAGTGTAAAATAAGTAATGAAGAAGGTAAAATAAGACAGGAGGTGCCCTAAAAAGAGTTGACATCTTAAATTTTCATGACACTTATTTTTAATAAAAAAAAACAGCTCTCTACAAAGTCTTATTTACTCAGCCGTGTCCCTTGCGAATTTTCAATAAAGAAAAACGCGTTTCTATTTCCCGTCATTCGATCCTCGATACTAATAAAGGGTCCAATATAATATTTCATTTTAAGTGTACGATGAGCAATGTGGATCGATGAAAATTTTCTCGAGTTCTATTTAAGCTTTACCTTCCTTTTATGTGTGTTCCAAGACGCTCTCTTCCGTAAAAGATTTATATTGAGTACGGTATTCGCGAGGGGATATTGGGAAGCCGCTAGCGGCAAGTCGCGAGGGGAGCGATGTCGAAGCTTAAAATAGGTCATATCCTCGTTTAGCAATAAACATTTTAGAGTTTGTAGGAACGAGAAACTTTCGTCCAGATTTTCTCAAGGGAAATCTGATCTACATAAAATAAGCAATCGATTGCTCTGTTTTAAAGAAATTGGACGACCTGAATAGACTTCAGGAGCTTTTTGATTTAATCAAAATCTTGACAACAAAAAAAAAATTAAACCAAAAATGTGTACATTGGGAGCCTCAATGACGTCAATTTGTCGCCATTTAGCCCTTTCGCTGAAAAGTTCTGAAAGGGAATTGAAACCAACTTTCATTTAGGTATTCCTTTTTTTTTTGATTTGATTTTTGATGAATAGTTTGAGTGAAGGAGTGGATGGTGAGGATTAGAGGTAATTAAATAAAATCAAACTTGAAAGATGTGGTAAAAAGCCGCCCTTTTAGTCCTTTCAATATTTCGGAAGGGCTCTATTTTATGGACCTTATTTTCATTTTAGTGTAGGACCATAAATTTAAATAAATATTTCAAAGGAATGAGAGGGAGGCACAATAAATAAACTTAAAAGGAATGTAATAGGGACCGTTGTTTCGAGATAATCCGCCCTTTCCTACTTGTTGCTTTGCTCGGAAAAAACTTGGCCCTTTTTTATGATACCATTAAACTTGAAAATTATTTTTTTCCACGGATTAAGGGAAAATTCTACTTTTCTCTTTGCTTATTTTGAAAACTCTTTTCGGCTAATCAGCGTTTTTCATTGAAAAACTTCTTTAAAAGTTCCTCTTCTTTTTTAATTTAAAGAATGAATAAAATGCTTCCAGCTATAATTTTTTTATTTTGCTTAATATAGACGTTAATTGTAATATAATTTGAATGATTTTCCTCATGGGCTTTTTCTTGCAATTTTCTTAATTGTTTGGTTTTCAGCCTAATGGAGTTCTTTTTCCCTTTCGAAAGTACTCGGATCAATTTTCGGTTAGGCTAAACCCTCATGACTCTCCGGTCGTCTCGGTTTTCACTGAGGCGAACCCCTTAGCCGCAATAAGTTCCACTTCTCTTTCATGTTGAAAATAAATAAAAAATTTTATTTTTTTAAATTTAAATTTTATTAAAATTTAAATATAATTTTTTAAATAAATAAATAATTTAAATAAATAATTTCTATTAAAATTAAATTTTTTTTTAATTTAAATTTTTTTTGTTCCGAGATGGAAATATCAAGAAAGTTTCAAAACTCATCACTTTTAGTAGATGGCAATTAGACTTTTTGTACATTATTCCAATAATATCCGTCCAAGGGTTTAAACACCTCAGAAATTCTATAGGCCCAATTCTGATATTTTTGCCCGGAAAATGAATAATCGTAGGGGTTTTTTTCATTATGAAGATGCATGATGTAAAAGCATTTTCCGTGTTTCTTCTAATTAAATTTGAATTCGGCCTTTGTTTTTCTCGCCCACAATTGGGGTCAAAACAATGAAAGTTGTTTTTTTTTCCTTTTTAGTTCTATACAGGATGGTCCAGTACATCAGGCCAATAATAATTTTGGTTTAACAGCATCATAAACTGATTATTATTAGTTGCTGGAAATTTTACGTTCATCCGATTTTTTTATTTTTTACAATATTTTTCGGAAACAACTACATTTTTTCCCCCTAAAAACCGTCTCCACTCCCTAGATATACATATTTTGTTTTCTAAGATCAGATTTCAAACCAACGTTATAGTTTGAATGAAGATTTACGCAGACCCTTATGGACGAATTTTCATGACTATAAAAATGAAATTTCATTTTCAAAATATGCTTTTAGTATTTATAGCCTTAAAGTCTTTTTTGGTCATTCAAAAAAGCTCTGGAAAACTAATTTTTCTTTAAAATTTACGACAATTCTAAATTTTATCTCAAAAAGTCAACAATATTAAGCAGTTCGACATTTTTGGGGGAAATGGGGAGAAAAACACCCAAAAAGGTCACAAATTGAGGTTTATGATGCCATGTAACCTAAAATTTGATTGACGTGCTAAACTAGACCGAAAAGTATTCATTTATCTGATTTTTTATTCTAAAAAAGGTCTGTGAATTGTGTCTTACATTGAAAATTAGGTCTCTGCACGATATTTAAAAAGTTAGCAATTAAATTTTGAATTGTCCTGATTTTCTCGGTATAAGAGATGGAAACTGCGTGGAAATGATGGAAAAGGCGGAGTGGGTGGGTTATTAGAAAGCTATTTAATTACAAGACTTTTCCCTCCTCTCGACGTCATTTAAAACGAAGCTGAGGAGCTCTCGGGGACCCCTTAATCTGATTTTCCGACCGTTTTATTTCCCCTCAGAAAGCTCCGCTTTGGACGCCCTCGTGGGAACTTCTTGTTTCGCCACGATTTGCCTTTTTAACTAGATTCCGGACTGGATAAAAAAATTGTAAAAGAAAATTTTTTTGTTTGTTTTATAGGTTTGCATTGTGGAGAAAAAAGACAACCGGCAGATGTACGCCATGAAATATATGAACAAAACGCAATGTTGGGAACGTGACTCGCTTAAAAACGTCTTGAGGGAAATCAAAATCCTTATGAGTCTGGAACACCCATTTTTAGTCAATTTATGGTTCTCCTTTCAAGGTAAGTTTACTTTTAATCGATTTGACCGTTAAATTTATTATGATGGATTAAGTATGAAATATGGATTTGGAAAGTAGTACTTATCTTCATCTAACTAAGAAAACTTGTCCTACCGCAAATAGTTAAAATTCAGAGTTCCAAAGATCTGAACTTTCTTTGATGTTGAAGAAGTTAGTAACAACTAAAAAGCAAACTTTAAAAAATCAATAATACACACTCTCTTTTATCATTTTTTCCTTTGCTTTTAAAAATATGGTCCCATTCTCTAGAGGGAATGAAAATTTAATCAACTTATTAAATAATAAAAATTTTAAGGTATGAAAAAAGATTTCATTACATCAATTGGAACTGCTTTTTACCCTTTTTTTCTCGTAGGCAATCAACTAAAAAGGAACGTCCCCAAGGAATTCCTGAAAGCCAATCTAACGGTGAAAACTTCGATACTTCTTTTATTCCGTTAAACTTTTTTTCTTTGAAGTATTCAAATGTACTAATACTTTTTCGTCGAATCTGTTTTTCATTTTTTGAAAAATATTTTTTTTTAATATTGAAAGAGACATCTTGACAATGAGACGAATAATTCCGGTGTTTCTGTTTTGAAAAGGATGAAAAG
>JACGAQ010002128.1:0-45770 GCA_014119065.1 Orius insidiosus | reverse complement strand
CGACCTTTTTTTTCTTTTTTTTTTCCTGAAAAAGCCACATTTCATGAAAAAATAAGAAAAATAAAAGCCTTCAAGATTCTTGAGTTCTCAAAAGATTATTTTTAATCTTTTATAACATTGAAAGCGTTTTAAAAAAAATAATTTGTTCCAAATTTTGAATGATATAAAGGACATCAGGCGATCGTTATCAGGATAAAGCGTAAATAATATTTAAATGAACACGAGCCTACATGTTAAAATTGCCCTCCTGCGTTTTGTGTATTGTGAACGTTGTTTACAATTTATCAGTCGCCCGTTTACCGTTTTCATCCCTCCATCCCGCACTCCACCCTTCCGCACAAAGGATCCATAATTACCCTAGCATGCTTTCAGCGATATTGGAGAGGTCCCCTCTCCATCCGCCCCGGCCGAATATTATACGAAAAGCTATCACCCCGAACAGAGTCACGATATCGAAAATGTATTACATCCGATGTGAAGCTACGAATGGATTTTGTAATTAATAAAACGTGATTTTTACCCCCGAAAAGATCTTTATCAAAACGTAATTAATGCTATTTTACACAGAATAAATATTTGTCACAAACAGAAAAAAACTGTGCCTTCGTTTTAATTATTTTAATTACCGAAGCGAGCTATTTACTTCTTGTTTAGATTGTTTCATACCCCCCGGCCTGCCGTTCATTAAAATTTTATACCTTAATTCAATCAGATTTTTCAAAATATCACTCCTGAATAAATGGGCGTACACCGCTAAAGCAGTTGAACATAATATGCATTTCGACATAAAGCGTTTCGCTCATAAACGATTTTTAAACAAGTGCAGTTCGACATAAAGGATGTGCCTCGTAATGGGTAGAAGTATGAAATTTTCCCTACTAAAAAAAAATTATTAAAAAGTGGCAATTTTTTACACCAAAAAAAAATAAAGTATTATGAAAATTTGGTGAAAATCGGACCAACGCGAACGGTTCGGCCGCAGCGAACTTTTTAAAATTTCAAACAGACATATCTCCGCCATTTTTTCGAAATTAAAAATCACCCTCGTTAGTTTCTTCTTCACCGGCTAAAGAATTTGTGTGAAAATCGGATGAAAACTGTGGCGTAAAGTGTTCCGGAAAAAAATGCTACGGACGGCCGGCACCACAGACAAAGTTGAATCGGTAAAGATCAATATTCGAATTGACCCTACGGGGTCTGGAAGACCCTTCCCCAAAAACCCGACGTCGAGGGTATCACAATAACTTCTTTAAGGAAGTTAAAAAGTGCAAATCACCTTTAGGGTTCAATTATTAAAGCCTCTTCAAAGTCATTTCGCCACAAGACAGTTACCGTCGTTTCGGCATAATGCATCTCAACATAAACTATGGACAGCCAAAAAGCAGTATTTCCGGAGCCAGCTCAAATCAATCGAAATTCAGAGTCTCAAGTTCTAAAAAACGATCTATAGAGAGTGTCACAATAACTCTCGTTTGAGATTAAAAAACTTTTCCGTGCCTCACCGCCTCCGTATATTTTGTTTTAAAGACGAGTTTTTTAAAGAATATTAATTCCGTATTTTTGTTCAGAAAAGCATCGAGTGACTTTTAAACTTTTAAATGAAAGAACGAAACCAATTATAAAGTATAATGTCATGTAATTAAACTTGAATTAGGGCGATATAATTAAAAGAATACTTTATACATTACTTATTTCATGAAAAATGACATTTATTCCCTACAAAACAAAATTAGCACCTTTATGTTAATAATTTTCCGGAAATGTCGGAAATTTAACTCGGCGAGGACAGTTAGAGAGAGGTGAGACCACAACCTGTTTTGCGAACCTCAACGGGAAAACGAAAACCGCAAACCTCATGTCTTCGGTTATATTGAAAAATGTCCGTATGGTGCAAAATTTTTAAAAAAGATTCAGAATAAAAGCATCAATAGAACAGATAATTTATACCGTTTTGAAAGAATTAGCATACCATAAATATGTAAATTCACCTGCGCGAATTATTTTTAGTGATGCCGAACATCAAGAATGAAAAATATGCAAAAGTTTGGTTTTTCAGGACAATTTTTTTAAAGAGTTTCCCACACTCAAAATAGGTCCTCTTTTTTTGTCTAAATCTGGCTTTTGTGGTAAAATCGATTCTCGGGCGAAGTGTATAGAAAGTCTGATGTATGGTTTATCGGTGGAACGGAGCAAAAACTATAACGGGAAGGAAGCTTGGGTCAGAGGTTTCTCATCAATCGGACAGCGGGAAGCTTTACTCCCGATAAGCCGCCCTTCATTATTCTCCCCCAGCATCGCTTCTTTCTTCGCTCCTATTTTCGAGCGGAGTCTAAAAACAATTAATTATGTAGAAAACCATTAGAAGGTGTCAATTTTTTTTCCGCCCAAGCTCTGAAAAGAAAAGATTCCTGTCGATTTGACAAATGAGCGACTGTCGTTTTATATCCTTGCTAGAGCGAGGATTAGCCTTTTCCCCCAGAAAAATTACACATCTATCAAAACTATACAAACTATCGAAAAGAGCAAATCTGAAGGTAAATTTTTCCCCCTTAATTTTAGAAAATATGCTAAGGAATAATGAAGGGAGAAAAAAGAAATGTTGAATTCCGTGTTTTTCTCGTAACTAATCTCTGTCCAACGCATTAAACTACACAAAGAGGACAAATTGCGGTTGAATTAATTTAAGCCCTTTTGTTATAAACTTTTTTAAATTCCGCGGTTGTTAAAATTGATTTTAAAATATTCGATATTTGAAGTGTTTATATTTGAAACGAGGCGGTCAATTACAGATCCTGAGTGGAAAAGCGGTGGTTTTTGTTTTTGAAAGGGATAATTGGCGAATCCCCCTTCCACGTCGAAGGTTAGGGATAGCGTCAGTTTTATGGGAGAGCGAGAGCCTTCATTAAATTCGACGTAATGAGGAAAACCCCCGAATTTCATCCAGACCGGGTTTCGCTTTCCCCGAATGCCATTTCACTCCCGGCATTCAAGCGCCGTCCAATTCATCGACACAATGCCAACTGACTAATTGGATTGGAAAGGGAGACTTTTTTTTCCCGCCCTTAGCGACCCCTTTTTTCATAATTTTGACGTCTGTTTTCTTTTGATCTTTTATAATAGTCAAACTACTTCCTAGTTTAACTAAAACAAAATCACAAAAGAAAAATCATTAAAAAAAAACTTTGATTTTTTTTATATCTTATTTATTTTAATGGTAGGGGCTTTCCGGGAAAAGAATAAGGAAAAAGGAAATTCTAAAACATACTAGAGTTCTTCAGAGTTAAAATTGAATTGGAAGGTCACCCTTCGTTATGGCAAAGATCTTAACCCAGTTCTAAGCTCAGAAAATAAAACGAAAAAAATACGGATGTCTTTTTAATTAAAAAAAACTCGTAAGTTTTTGTCTTTTCCTCTCTCTTTTAATTCGTTATTTTACTAATAAATTGAAGATTCCTTCAAGGTTTAATTTGTAAACGAACGAAAGTAATCTGAAACTTTCAAGGAAATTACGTGTCAAGGAAGATTAAAGTAAAATAAAATTGAACCTTTTTTTTATTTAAATGATAATCATTTTGGCCGAAAAAATTTTTTTTTCATTCAGGGATGAGATGAAAAATGTATTTTTTATCGTTTTAAAAATGCACGGTTATTTTTTGATAAATAAAAAGTACTTGTTTGAAGAGCTTCCAACGAAAAGTTCCTTAAGAGAAGTAACAATATAGGGGGGAAGTATAACGGAGGGATGTACAACGGAGGGGAAGTATATGGGAGGGGAAATAGTGTATAACGAAGGGGGAAGTATAGGGAACGAAAGTATAACGAAGGGAGGGAAAGTATAAAGGAGGGGAAAGTATGAGGGAGGGAAGTATAAGGGAGGGGGAAGTTTTTTTTTTTTTCGAAAATTTTCAAGTTTTTTTTCGAAAAATTTTTAAGTGTCAAGGTAGAAATAATGGGCTCTTTGGCCTACGGATGTGCCTCTCTTAATGGGTAGAAGTACGAAATTTTTCCCTACTAAAAAAATAATAGTAACTAAAAAGTGGCAATTTTTTACACCAAAAATTCGTAAAAAATAAAAGGAGTAATTGGTGAAAATTTGGAAATAGGACCAACGGTTCGGGCAGCGAATTTTTTAAAATTCAAACAGACATATCTCCGCCATTTTTTCGAAATTCAAAATCGCCCTCGTTAGTTCTTCTTCACCGGCTAAAGAAATTTGTGTAAAATTTGTGAAAATCGGTTGAAAACTGTGGCCGTAAAGTGTTCCGGAAAAAAATGTTACGGCCGGCCGGAACCACAGACAAAGTTGAGATCGGTATAGATCCATATTCGAATTTACCCTACTACGGGTCTTCCAGACCCCAAAAACCCGACGTGAAGGGTATCACAATAACTTCTTTAAGGAAGAACTTGACTGAAATCAATTTATTTTCCGGAAAGACCATCCCATGATATAAAAACAACAATTCTTTAAGGAAGTTAATAAAAGGTTTTTGTTTGACGAATTGGTGATTTTATGAGGTTTGTTCATTCTGAAAGTTGTCATCTTCAACATGGAGAATCCGCAACCCCCTGACTCGGGCTTTTCCAATTACTGCCCTTCACGTCAACAACACCGGAAAATTGCATATCCGTCCCCTTATAAAAGATTTTTTTCCGACCTAACAAAAGCAAATATTTTATTTAAAAAATGAATAAATAAACGTTCTAATTGACTCGAGTGGTCCCCAGGGTCATTGTTTTTCTTTCCGCCTACGAAGAATGTAAATCTCTATGTTGACAATAGCTCATGTAAATATGGTTATTTGAGGATCTTTGTTCGTTGTTTGTCCGGAGTAGTTTCCCCCAAAGCCTTTTCAGCTTCCTTAAAGAAGTTATTGTTTTACCCTCACTTGTCGAGTTTTTGGGGAAGAAAGTATATCGATCTCAACTTCGTGGTTCAGCCGTCCGTCCGTCCGCAGCTTTTTTCGGGAGCACTTAAACTTTTCACCGATACTTCCCCCTCCTTTATTATTCCTTCTAGAAATTCCCGTGCTTTTGTACTCCATCAAATACGGAAAAAATAAAACAATTTATCATCTCCGTAAAGAAGTAGTCTTCGGCAGACTTTTAAAACCACCCTTGTATACAGAACAGCGTCTAAAAAGTATAAATCATCCTGACGTTTTTCCTGACAACAACAAAAAAACACTTATTAGGAAGAAAACTCAATTAAAAAAATGGCTTGTTTTTAAGCGTAAAAATATTTTTTTATAAACTTGTCTCCTTCCACGGCTTTACAGATTCCAAAGCATTTTAAAAATTAAAATGTTTTAGTTAAACGGCGTAAGTTTTGCCGGAGGGGGTGAGTCATTCGCGACCGCCATGGCGGAACTAATAATGAACTTTTTTATTTCAAGAAAGTGCTTATCTCAAAATTCAATTTGTCCAAATTATCCGAAATCCACTTTGACCTTGAGAAGAAACTTTTGAAACTTTTCCTATCTTTGAGTTTTCACACCGTTAAGTGGTAGTTGAATGATGAGAAATAGAATAAGAGAGGGGAGGACGTCTTCCTCGAAGAAAGTAAAAGTGGAAGGGGGTGAAAGCGCGTTGTACAAACTACGGGCGTTCTCGAAGGAAAGGGGTTTCCCCACTCTCAGGAAAAGCACACATAGAGAAACTTTCGGGTAAGTTATGAAGGGTTGGGAAAGTTATTTCGAACGGGAAGGCCCTGAACGGTCCAGAGGGCTTCGGGATTCTCGAAAAGCGGAAGTGAGGAGGGTCCCCACGAACTTATCATTGAGTTTATTCATGGCTGTACAGAAAAAGAAGCTTTTCCACGTCCTCTTTTTATAGCTCCCGGTGAAGATATTGCGTTTATCAGTGACAAACGCCCTCAATTAATCAAACCTATTTTTCACTCTTCATATCTACTCAAAAGAAACTCATTTTTATATTTTAAAATAGAAAAAAAAAATTCCTACGTGTCTATGTAAATAAAAGAAAGGCTCTCAAATTCAAGGGAAGTAAGAGGGAGCTTTTTAAACATTCATAGACCTAAAAGTGTACGGGGGAGAAAAAAAAATGACTTTTTACCTTGTCGACTATCTCGTTTGTAACGTTGGGAAAAAAAGGGAAAAGGCTTAGATTGGGGCTGAAAGGGCCCTCCCTTCTTTTTTACTTCGTATACGGGGAATAAACTGAAAGATTTCCTCCTTCTATCTAATTTGACGCCAACTCTGCCACAATCGATTCCCATCCTAAGGCCTTCCCAATAGTTTTTTTATCTTGGGAAATTCAATTTTTTTTAATAAAAATTTTATGACAGTACGAAGTCTAATTTTTTTTCGTGTGAGGGATTAAAAGCGTGTAAACCCTTCGTTAAAACTCATTTAGTATTTACTCCGCTTTTCTAAATAAGCTCGTCTAAATCCCCCGAAGCCTCCTCTTCATGCGAAAGTATTTTAAAAGTCAACACACCCTTGTTATAAATGTATTCAACACACGCGAAACCCTGGCCATCACAAAACGGTTCCCTCTTTATAATATATTTTTTATACCCTCATTTCGTGAATTTTCTCGAGCATATTGACCAAATCGTCAAAGCGATAGACCAGAGCAAAAAAATCATTCGTGTGGAATGACAGTTAATTTATCTACCTCGAGTGCTATCTTGAAGGCAGGGCTTTAGAATTTATCACGATTATCTCAGTAACCCCATAAAAAATATAGCTAACATTTTCTACAAAAATACACTTGGATATTTTTTTGTGGGATCAATGTTTTATAAGCTCACTCTTTGAAGGGACTAAACGGTTATAATTTATTCGCTTTCAGATTCTTAAAGGAAATCTTTTTACCTTTCCAACGGTGCCTGTAAAAGTGAAATTCGTCAAATATGGGAGATACGCCAGTTTAAAATTATGGGAATCCTGGGTGATACAACTGATCCTTTATTTTTGTTGAGGTGTGTATTTTAAAATCAATCAGATCTGGATTAGAGAGCAGCAGTTTTACCAGGATGATTACTCTTCCCACGGTTAATTTTCAGCCCAGTTTCGGCAATGATTCTAACTCCCTTTAGGCTCAAAACCGGTGCGAACTCATAAACGAATCATTCATGATCAACTGTGATTCATCGTCACTCGAGGGCGATAAACGGACGATGTGTTATGGATATTAATTGAACATGGAAGCGTCACAGAGTTGTATATATGCCAGGGATTACAACAGACGAGACCTCACTGAGTAAATATGAAAAGATGTATGTACTATTATTTTATCCCGTGAAATTGATTTTGAGTTATCCATTTGAAGAATCTGGCTGTTCAGGAAGTTTGAAAAGAGATAGAATTATGTTTATTTTTTTAGACAGTTTTAGAAGCCACGATTGACAACTCAATAAATTGGTCGTTCTCTCAGTTACGGATGGAACTCTCCGACAAAAAAAAGCAAGAGTTGGCCCTGAATTGAGGTTGGTCGCATCCCCCGCATTGTACCTGAAAGGGATTGGGGGGGTGTTCGATATAAGAAATTCCTCGGGGGACTCACCTTGCGGGGAAGAGGCAACTCAATTCGAAACAACCGTGAAGGGTCCCATTGTTGAAGACCTGGGAGCTAACCGCAATCCCCGGGCTTAAGAAAATACTTTTACCACTCAACTAGATTACAACTCGCCACTTTTATTATCTCCAACCCTTTTCCCTTAATTAGACCCGCTAATCCGATGTTTCCTGTTAAAATTTTAAAAAACCAATGATTCGTAGGTTAATTTTTCCCAACTACTTAAAACATTTTCTTTTGTAATCAACACCGAATTCTGCCCCAATAACACTCAATTCTTAAACAGTTCATTAGATTTTCTGATTTCCTTTCTGTTTTTTCTTTAATCGGCGCTTTGGCGTGAGGAAGAGGCAGTTACAGATCGCGCAAGATCTATAAAAGGAAGAGATAAAGGTCGGTCGTTAAAGAGTTTCGCCAAATGAGCGAGTCGTTAGAGGGTTCCCCTTTTGAACGGAAGCGTATTACCTCTCATCCATTAAATAAGTAAATATTTTTCTTTTAAAAGAAAAAAATGAAGACAAACTCGTATTTCTTTCATTTTCACTTGACATTTTGAAATTTTTTCTCCCCTTAAGATATATTAAAAGTTTTTTCCTTTCAAAATATTTTTTTTTTTTGACAAACCAAAGTTTGTCCATTTCAAGTTTTTTTTGTCCCCTATCCTTTGTTGATGACATAAACTACATTTAAAACGACTTGTTCGAATATTTACGAGAGTTCGAGGACTAAAGTTAGTTGAGGACACGTTGAGAATAGAGAGGTTTACACTGTTTCTGAAGCTTTAGTCATTTTCTCGGACGCCGTTATTATTCAGCCGTTTTGTTTCCTCTCGGGAAGAGAACCGTGTGAGTTTCTCGCCCCTTTTCTTTTTGTAAAACGTATTTTATTTAAAGTCCCGCCACGCTTCTTTTAATTTATAACCTCATCACAAATTCAAGAGGGCCCTTCTAGTTTTATCTTAATTCTGACGTTTTATATAATTTTTATTTATTTTTTTTTAGGACAAGATAAAGCCATTAGTCTTCACTTAAACTCTTTAACAGGCATTAACTTAATTAAATACATTTTAAAATCCTCTTTAGTTTAATCCAGACTTTTTATTCATGACAGTGACATTTTTTCCAGTTTTAGTTTCGATTTGCGGGCTTTGATATTCATCCAAGCTGCTAATTTCATGGAATTTTCGGTCTTTTTCTTGTTTTTTTTGCCTGATAAATCTCATTTTTACAGGATTTTGAGTTTCGCCCTTTTTTTCAAAAAACCACCTTGTAAAAAGGTTTTTTTTTAGTTTTCCTAAGTTTTTTGTTGTAGAAAACTGTTCTAATAGTGTTTTGAGCGTTTTTCTAGGTTTTCCAGCCGAGAAAGTCTTTTTTAACTTCCTTAAAGAAGTTATTGTGATACCCCCACGTCGGGTTTTTGGGGAGGGTCTTCCAGACCCCGGAGGATAAATTCGAATATGGATCTACACCGATCTCAACTTTGTCTGTGGTTCCGGCCGGCCGTAACATTTTTTTCCGGAATTTCTTTAGCCGGTGAAGAAGAATGTAACGAGGGCGATTTTTGAATTTCGAAAAAATGGCGGAGATATGTCTGTTTGAAATTTTAAAAAATTCGCTGCGGCCGAACCGTTTGTCCGATTTTCACCAAATTTTACCAATTACTCCTTATATTTTTTAAGAATTTTAGTGTAAAAAAATTGCCATTTTTTATCATTTTTTTTAGTAGGGAGAAATTTCATACTCTACCCATTACGAGAGGCACATCCCTAGGCCAAAGAGCCCATTATTTCTACCTTGACACTTAAAAAATTTTCGAAAAAAAGAACTTAGAAATTTTTCAAAAAAAAGAAAAGAAAAAGGAAAACCGGAAAAATTTAAAAAAAAACAAAAATTTTTCGAAAAAAAACCAAAAAATTTTTCGAAAAAAAAAACCGGAAAATTTTTCGAAAAAAAAAACTTCCCCCTCCCTTATTCTTTCCCTCCTTTATACTTTCGTTCCCTTGTACTTCCCCCTCCGTTATACTTCCCCCATATACTTCCCCCTCTGTTATACTTCCCCTCCTTATACTTCCCCCTCCTATATTGTTACTTCTCTTTAAGGAAGTTTTCGTTGGAAGCTCTTCAAACCTGTACTTTTCCCCTATTTTAGGATGCAGCCCAGGTTATACTATCATGCATGACCTTTACGTAAGCAAAATGTAGTTACATGTCTGGGTTTCTTCTGATTAAATATTTTATAAGCCTAATTATTTAACGAATTGTTATTTCCCGACTACATGGTAAAGAACTGAAGATTTAATTTAATGGAAGTTAATAGAGAGAAACAAATTAGAAAAAAACTAGCAGGAAGGGAGAAACTGGGGTGTCGCCCGTTCAGTGCTGCCTGGCTGAGTGAAGATCTCATTTTTTCTACCTTGATGATGCTGAAAAAATGTTTTTGATATTAGGGATGAAAATCTGTTACGTTTCCCTACCTCTAGACTTGTACTTTTTATCTGTTGCTATGAAAATGAGAAGCCCATTTTTTGTTTCCTATTGCATTAAATAAATTGCCGAATTCTAAAAAGCCTCTGGGGATTATAAACGATTGGAAGTTTTTCCCTAGGCAATTAATTAGTTTAGGTTTTTCAACATTCGAACTCTGGACCCGTTTACAGTTTTTAATTTCGAAGCTAAAAAAAAGTCACTTAAAAGATTTATTTAGGGAAAAAATTTTAACGACTACACTAATTACCCTTAAAAAGTTTAAACAAGGGCTTAACTCGGTCTCTAATATGACTTCCGACTCTCATAGACAGATACGACGGGAATTCCGTCAACGCCATGAAGTTTAACGTAGATAAACAAACTCTAGAAGGATTTGTGCTTACACGTAGTTTCAAGAAGGGTGCACTTGAACAAAATCGATATCGTGCTAGGCTTATAAAATCGCGTAAATTGAAACCGGACCCTAACAAGGGCCTCGTTAATGTTAACGATCCTTTGTTCACCCGCCAGCTATCTCTATACTCTATAGTAAGTGAATAGTAATGGACATTCTAACTTCCTGATATCCTAGAGTATTGAACAAAATTGTTTCGGACTTAACTTTCTCTATTATTCTAAAATAGGAATTCATTCCTTTTAGTAAAATTTTCAGGGTAGCCAACACGTCAAGCCCACTCTTTTTGGAACTCCGAGTTTTGACAGGGCTCAGTGTTGCCAACATTCTGGTCTCAGAAGCTAATTAAGGGAAGTTGAGATGACGGGTTTTTAGAAATACATAAACGTTGTTTTTGTTAAAAAGGCTTTTTTTAATCATAAATCTTGAGTCAGGAATACGCAAAAACTTTTTAACTTCCTTAAAGAAGTTATTGTGATACCCTCCACGTCGGGTTTTTGGGGAAGGGTCTTCCAGACAACGGTGGGTAAATTCGAATATGGATCTACACAGATCTCAACTTTGTCTGTGGTTCCGGTCGGCCGTCCGTAGCATTTTTCCGGAACACTTTACGGCCACAGTTTTCCACCGATTTTCACCAAATTTTCACACAAATTTTTTTAGCCGGTGAAGAAGAATGTAACGAGGGCGATTTTTGAATTTCGAAAAAATGGCGGAGATATGTCTGTTTGAAATTTTAAAAAATTCGCTGCTGCCGAACCGTTGGTCCGATTTTCACCAAATTTTCACCAATTACTCCTTATATTTTTTAAGAATTTTTGGTGTAAAAAATTGCCACTTTTTAATTATTAATTTTTTTTAGTAGGGAGAAATTTCATACTTCTACCCATTACGAGAGGCACATCCCTAGGCCAAAGAGCCCATTATTTCTACCTTGACACTTAAGAAACTTTTCGAAAAAAGAACTTAGAAAATTTTTCAAAAAAAAAAAAATCCGGGGAAAACCCGGAAAATTTTTCGAAAAAATTTTTTTTTTAAATTTTTGAAAAAAAAACTTAGAAATACTGTTTTTCTACCCCTCACTTAAACTTCCCCCTCCCATATACTTCCCCTCACTTATACTTCCCCCTCCGTTATACTTCCCCTTCCATATACTTCCCACTCCGTTATACTTCCCCCTACCTTTTACGTCCCCTCCGTTATACTTCCCCCTCCTATATAGATACTTCTCTTTAAGGAATTTTCGTTGGAAGCTCTTCAAACCAGTACTTTTTTTTCAGTTAATGTCATTTAAACTAATTTTAATTGGAACACTCTGTTTAAAAGTCCTTGAAATCTAGCTTATGGTGAATGCTCTCTACAATTGCTGGCTAATGAGTCAGAAGTTACTGCCCTTTGGATCCTCGCATGAAATAACGTTTGAAAACGGCCATTTATACTGTTTTAGTCCTTTGAAATCTTCGTCCTCTATTCAGCTGATATCAGTGAGGTCAAAAACGTTATTTCAGACCTATTGTGTCGAGATATAATTGCTGTTGGAAAACGTAGAGAATTGTAATCCGACCGGTGAGGAAACCTACAAATAAATAGAACTGAGGACCCCAAGGGAAAGGTAGATAATGACCTTTTAATATTCTACACGCAGTTTCGTCGGGGAACGTAATCACTGGAAGGTTGAGTAATAGCCTTATTAAAGAGGGTGGATTTTCCTCTTTTGCTCCTCCTCTTTTTTTCCCCGACCTACAATATTCTTTGGGAAAATGAACAAATAATAATTAACACCTGAGAAAAATGAACCAGATAAAACAACCCAAATCCCTTTTAATTCTGCAACTCTTTAATTTTCTAATTATTTGGTGGTTGTTTGGTTTTTTTTACACAATCGCTGCCTCACTGGGGATTCACCTTTGTTCCTGACCTTTTTTCACATTGTAGCCTCAATTCAATTTAAGCTCAACTTCCTGATTTTATTGATGTAATTGAAAAATATTTCAACAGAACATTTTTTAAATCTTTTTCCCAGAAAAGGGAAGCTTGAAAAATGCAATTACAATTCCAATTTTTTTTAAATCAGAATTAATTTTTCCATGTCCTTTTGATGTGGGATTTCAATTTTTTAAAAGTTTAAATTATAAATTCAAAGAATGGTTTTTAATATTGAGTTTGAAAAGTTTTGTAATAAGGAAAGGACGGGAAAGGCCGCAGTTTGAGGGTAGACGGGGCTCTAAACTCGTTCTGACGTTATTGAAGTGTAGGCGCAGGTATTGAATTAATGGCCTGTTTGCCTAACGTCTGTTTGCTCATATTAACTCGAAAAGGCTAATTCGTTTATATCTTCAAATTAAACAATTACGTTTTATTTCAAGTTTTATAACTATATGAAAATTTACGAGTTTTCGGGTCCCGTTTAAGGTACTTAGGGTTTAGGCCTGAGAGGATTTCGACCCCCCGAGCCTCTTCCAATTTTATGTAAGAAGGATCAATGGGGATCAAGAAAACTAAATTATCCACACAGCAACTCCATTTCTAGACGTCAAACATTTTTATCTACGATAAAAAAATCATCACTTTCACTAGAGCAAAGAATTCTTTCAAGAAAGTGGAAAATTTTTTAGAATAAAGCTTCATCTTCTTTTAAGCCATGAAGGAAAAAAAATTTTTGCTTGTTTTTATTTTAAATTCTATATTGAACAAAATAGAAATTACTTTTTAAACCTTTTTATATAAAAACAATCCTTTGAGCTCTTTTAAGATATTCAATGGCTCAAAATTAAATTTCCCATCACTTATAAACAACATTTATGCATAAAAAATTTTTTTTATATTTTTGTCAGCAGTGAAAGATATGCTTATCAAAAATAAATTACCTAAAAAGGGTCATGTAATGATAATTTTTTTAAAGAATTATTTTTAAAAAATTATTCCGCATTTTATGCATGACAAGCTGTCAACACTGTTTTCCCGACAGAGGTGACAGCTTTATTAATAGGGGATGACCGCTTGGAAAAAAAAAAAAGAGAGCCCTTCCTCTTCGCCCGTTTTCCTCCCTCTTAATAATTCAACGTCACAGCGGGCTGAGAGTTCGGTCATGGAGGGTGTTTAAATCTTTAATCCCGGCAGCACGGCTGGGGGGAAAAAATCCCTGAACCAAATCAAACAACAGGATAAAACATAAATCAATAGAGCGGTTTTAAATTTTAAAAAAGCCCGTCTCGTTGGGCGGATTCTATGAAAAACTGTAAATTTTTATTAGCTTGAAAATTCTTTGCTCGAAACCGCAAATCCCCCTTCCTCCACCAATGGTTTTATGTGTATTTCGAAACCTCTCAACAATCAACTTCAAATTAGGAGGATTTTTAATAAAAAAAACCTCAAATCCCTGGAAATTCCTGGAATCCCAAGCCAATTAGAGAAGCCGGAGATAGCAACAAATGAAGAAGAGTATTCAGAAGAAAATGTATATGCAGGGGTACCACAAGGCAGTGTCCTTTGTCCAGTGTTGTACCTCCTATTTACAGAGACCTACCCAACCAAATCGGCAACTTTTGCAGAAGATCTAGCAGTCCCTTGTTCCAGAAGTGACGAGAAAACTTCAAACTTCCTTAGATCAAGTAGGCATGTGGAGCTAAAAAAATGGAAATGTCCTATTGAGATGCTTTTTTTTCACAGTGGGATGATAGTTTTGAAATTGTTTCTGAAAGATTGACTGCTTTCTAAGTTATATTTCAAGTTTAACATACGAGTATGTAGGGCACGTCAACATTAAACCCTGATGCCCTCTGAAACTTGTCAAAACTAAATTATAGTTGGGTAAACGCGAATAGTTTAAGTTTAAACAGAATATTCCAATGGTGTCAAAATGAAGGCTGACATCGATAATGGCTCTGGGTGAAGGTTAATCAAAGAGAGGTTTGTCTTGAAGGTTTCAAAAGTGACTTGGGATGAGACAAGTTCGACGGACTTGGACAGTTGCCGAGCTGACTTTACACTTCAAACCGAAGACTTGCAAACATCCGGGCGCCTCCGGTCCCCCTAATTTGACCACATTTAGCCTATGGAAAAACAGCTTTTAACTTACTTCTTTTTTGTTTTTTTAGGTCAATCTGAGTTCCGTTTGGCTTCTCCCCGAAGAAGGATACCCGGTTTTCTATAGATATTTCAGAGATAGGATTACCTGGTATGAAGCAGACGCCGTTTGTCAATTTCACCATGGCCAACTCATTACAGGTAAAAGCCTATTATACATTCAACAGAACCCTTTCTACATAACTAATCCATCTAAAATATTTCTCTCGTAAAATACGGTAGAGATATTTAATTTTAAGTTACGAACTGATCAAGAAGGTCTTTCAATTAAGGCGTTAAATTAAAATTAATTGCTCATTTTCCTGTTTGATGTGTCCACAACGTTTGAAAAGGCCGTTAATATTGTATTAATATCGATTGGTTCGATCTTTTTTTTAAAGAAAATTATATTTCCGTCAACAATATCGATGACGAAAATGCGCCATTTTCAAGGTCTAAAAACTGAGGAAAACGTTAAAAATTCCCCTACTAGGGAAAAGGAAAAATGCCTAAAAATCCCTTACTTGACTTCAAAAAGTGAGGAAAACGCTCGAAAATGTTGAAATGGAGTTCCTTGGATAAAAACCGACAAAAACGCTTTTAATATGTCTGAAAAGGGTATCTCTAGGGCGAAGAAAATGCCCGGAAATCCGTCGTAAAAGGTTTTTGGGCATAACACCCTTGAATAACTCTGCCCAAAGCGCCTGCTTAGGCACTTTCAGGGCTTAAAGATTAGGAAGGATTATATCATACTGGTCCCCTCATATTAAACTTCATAAGGCCCTAATAAAAATTGACGATATTTCTCCGATTTCATTTTACTCCAATGGCGACTGCCATGCCATCTATCAAAAACCGAGCTACTAAGCCACTCCTTTTGATAAAAAATATTGAAAGATTTGCCGTTTTTTTAATATTTCCGATCAACTTAATGCCCAACAAGTCGAAAACATAATGGACGAAAAAAGTTGGTTTTCGTCGAATTTCGCCGATTACATTCGAGGAGGGGGTTGACCACAAACATCCCTTTGCTTTTTAAGCCGAAAAAAGGGAGAAAAACCGTCAACCTAGAAAGCCTCTCAAAGTGCCATCCTTTCAGGAGAGGAAAAAATTTTTTCTCCTCCTTGTTTTTAGAAGTGGAGTTTTATGTCCACGCCCAACTTTCATTAAAAACACAAAAATTTGTTTGAAAATGTAAGGTAAAAATTAGCTTCACAACTTTTTTTAGGTCAACAATTATTTAGTTACAATATTTTTTAAGAAAAATTCTGTTTCTTATGAGGGGAAAAAAACCGCATATTGCGAAAACTCTTTATGCCGCGATTATTTGAAAAAGCCTTATTACGCCCACGCTCGAGGGCCTTGTTGCTTTTAAAAGGAAAATATTCCGCCCCATAATTTTTTTTATCTCCGTATTTCACGTCGAAAAAATTGTCTAAATGTTTATAAACAGAAACATTGTTCTAAACGGGCGATAAAATTGGTTTACGAAATGATTTATCGGAGTAGGGCGTAAAAGATGAAAAGAAGCCCGGAAGGCATATTGGTAAAAATTAGATCAGCCTCCCTTCTCATGGGAGGCCGAGAGTTGATTAAAGTCTGATGGTTTACGAGCGGAGTATACCTGGGACCTTGTCACTTCCTAATGAAACGCTTTTCATCAATTTACCAACAATGATTTTTAACCAATCTTTTAATTTATCTTATAAAAAATTTTCAGTGGATTCAAGCTCCCAATATGATGCTGCACGAGCTTATTTGAAGGAACTCGACGTCGCGAATTTCGTGTGGACCGGGCTGAAGAGGGCGTCCTCGAAACAAAGTTTCTTGTGGCCGTAAGTCTCTTGATAATTTAATATTGTTTTCGTAATTAATTGACCGCTTTAATGGTAAAACCATAAGCCGAGAAAGCAGAGGGCCTTTAAGAGCATTTATCCCCATAATATTTCTTTCTTACGCTAAAAGTCAATAGCTTTTTTTTTTCACCCCTTCTTTTCTTGCCCTTCTAATAACTTCTCATTGTCACAAATATGACAGCAGTAATTTCTTTAAGGTATCTTAAAAATAATCAATCCTTCACCGATCTCAACCTTGTCTGTTGTGCCGGCCGTCCGTAGCATTTTTTTGCGGAACACTTTAAGGCCACAGTTTTCAACCGATTTTCACCAAATTTTCACATAAATTTCTTTAGCCGGTGAAGAAGAAACTAACGAGGGCGATTGTTGAATTTCGAAAAAATGGTGGAGATTATGTCTGTTTGAAATTTTAAAAAATTCGCTGGGGCCGAACCGTTGGTCCTATTTTCACCAAATTTTCACCAATTACTCCTTTCATTTTTTACGAATTTTTGGTGTAAAAAAATTGCCACTTTTTAGTTATTTTTTTTTTTAGTAGGGAGAAATTTCATACTTCTACCCATTACGAGAGGCACATCCCTAGGCCAAAGAGTCCATTATTTCTACCTTGACACTTAAAAAAATTTTCGAAAAAATAACTTCGAAAATTTTAAAAAAAAACGCAAATTTAACAAGAAAACTGGAAAATTTTTGAAAAAAAAAACTTAAAAAATTTTTTGACAAAGAAAAAACTTAACTTTCCCTCCCTTATACATTCCCATTCGTTATTCTCCCCTCCTAAATTGTTACTTCTCGGAAGTTTTCGTTGGAAGCTCTTCAAACCAGTACTTTTTATATGAAATTAAAAATATCGGCTTACAAATGTTCAAAAAACAAATAAGAAAGTCACGGATTTTCAATGCTTGAAAGATCTAATCCTCTCGGGGCGAAAGACGGTAACTTTTTTCTTCCTTAAAACCGTTTTTATCCTTTTTCTTTTCCTTTATTCTGGCGTAGAAAGAAAAATATATTATAGATTTATTACGAACCTTTTTCTTTCGAAAATACAGCCCTTGAGGGACGCCTTCAATTAAAAGGATCTGAGCCAATATTTCTTCCATCCATTTGTAAAGGTTACTTTGATGATGTTCTTTTTATCTTCTCTTTTCCTTTTCAATCTTGTCACCGTCACAAAGGAGCTTTTCTTGCATAGATTAAAATGGAATTTTTTTATTCTCCGTACTAAAACCTTGATGCGTTTGGGCACTGAATAAAGGGCTTCCCAACGTTATCTTTTTGATAAAGACGAAACTGGCCTCATTTTTTTTTTTACATCTTAAAAAATTGTTCCCTTAGGATTAGGGGTTCACTACTTACAGTATGAGATATATTTTATACAGGGTGTCCGGAAACACATGGCAAGCGTCTGGGAGAGCGTTAAAAAGTGGTTTTACGAAAAAAAGTTAAATGTAAACCCCCCTTAATTTAAATCAAAGAATTTGATGGTGTAGTTTAAATCCGCCTGGATATACAGGGTGTCCCAGACACAACCTAACTTCGTTATTTCAAATGAGAACCCCTATTTATTATTTCAGATTCGTAATCTACGCAAAATTTCAAGTAGATTTGAGTACTCTATGACAATTTTGGACAACTTTTAAAAAATGTCAAAATTTAGCGTTTTTTGCGCTAAAATCCGTTAAAATTGACCTAGGAGACTCGTTTTTTTTTTTAATTCCACTTATTTTTCCCGAAGAATCCAACTGTCTCAAATTTGAGCATCTTCGCATTCTGCATCACGAGATTTCGTCGCTAATGGCCTTTTTTCAAGTTTAACTCCAAATCCATACTTCAAAAATGGAAATTAGCGATTTGTTGACGGAATTTTAATTTTTGATGCATAAACACAAAAGACGCTGTAGCTCTTTCAAAATTTGTGGTCCGAAAGAAAAATTCCTTTCAACAAGTGCTAATTTTCATTTCTGAACTAAAAATTTGGGTTCTAACTTGAAAAAAGGCCATTAGCGACGAAATCTCGTGATGCAGAATGCGAAGATGCTCAAATTTGAGACAGTTGGATTCTTCGGGAAAAAATAAGTGGAATTAAAAAAAAACGAGTCTCCTAGGTCAATTTTAACGGATTTTAGCGCAAAAAACGCTAAAATTTTACATTTTTAAAAGTTGTCCAAAATTGTCATATGAGTACTCAAATCTACTTGAAATTTTGCGTAGATTACGAATCTGAAATAAAAATAGGGGTTCTCATTTGAAATAACGAAGTTAGGTTGTGTCTGGGACACCCTGTATATCCAGGCGGATTTTAAACTACACCATCAAATTCTTTGATTTAAATTAAGGGGGGTTTACATTTAACTTTTTTTCGTAAAACCACTTTTTAACGCTCTCCCAGACGCTTGCCATGTGTTTCCGGACACCCTGTATAGGCAAGCCCTAAATTCTTTTAGGTATTTTTATTTTGTAATATAAAAATAAATGAAAAGGAAACGACTAAAAAAAATTAATTTTGTGATGATAAATTTGGACCTTGGGGAGATGGGAACGTCAATAAAAAGTATTCTGTCCCAAAATTAATTTGGGTCCTCCCTAGGGCATATTTTATGAAGTCATCAAGACAGAGGCACTCTTTTTTTTAGGGAATCTAAAAGTATGGAAAACCCGAAGGGCACTGGGCTGTCGAAGTGCCGAAAATGGACGAGCCTCTTTGCGCTGCGATTGACCCTTCGAGCGATTTCCGATGGCAGCCCCTTCCCTGTTCCGGGCCGACAGTTGCAGCATTCATATGCCAAATGCAAGGTATAAAACAAAATCATTTCTATTAAAAAAAAAGTTAAAAAATAATGAAATAATTCAATTTCGTTTTTATTTTGTAAAAAACAAAAGATTTTAAGTATGTGGGTCGCTGAGAAAACATTAAAGTAAAATGATAGCTCAACGAACGTCGGCGCCGTGGCTTAGTTGGTTAAAGCGCCTGTCTAGTAAACAGGAGATCGTGAGTTCGAATCTCGCCGGTGCCTACCGTTGAACAAATTTTTTGTTAATTTTAAAATTTTTATTTCGTTTATAAACCTGAAATTATTTTTTCTACTTTTTTTTAAGTTCTGAATTTTATAAAAGCCCTGCTTTTCTTTGTATTCTTAATTTTTTATTTATTTTACATTTTAAGGTGTTTATTAATTTTTTATCATTCCATTTACGACTGAGGAGTTTACCATAAATCGTTAAACACACTTTAAAAATTCTGTTCCAGACAGCTGATTAATTTTTAATTTATTGTGAAACATTTATAACCTGTTGACCTAAATGAATTTCGGATGTTTTCAATAACTTTTATTATTTACAGTTCCAACTTGGGCGCAGAAAGACGATGGATGCATGTTAACTTCGTTGCCGTCACTGACAGTGACATTTCTTCCCGAGCAAGGAGCGGTAGAGTTGATTTCTGATTGTGGGCTTGAAGGGACACGAAGGATCGCTTGTAAAGGACAAGCTGTAAGTTTAAATTAAAAGTGAGCTGAAATTTATTCTGTTTTTAGAATCATGAGAAATGATAAAGAAGTTATCGTGCGAAAGTACGACGGAGTCTTCATCAAGCGATACCTGGGATGACCAACAGACGAGGACAAGAAGGGAAAGCGAAGTGACTGTCGATATGTCTTCCAGTACGAACACGACCCAAGAAGCGACGAAGAAACTTCACCAATGACGACCGAAATTATATCTACAGTGCACGAAACTTCGATTGAAGTTCCGACCAAAAATGCGACAGTGACGCCAACGGAAAGTACGGGACAAGTCGAAGTTGTGGACCACGGCGGACAAATTCTTAAAGAGACGGTCAAACAGAAAGAAAAAGGACCAAACCGATTCCGCCTTCTCTGAAAGGAAACTCGCCTTTTACTGGCGAAACTCCATTACCGGCCATGAACAAAAACGTTTCAGACGAAACCGAATCACCAGCTGAATCTCACGAGATTCTTGGCGAAGGTTCACAGCCTACCAGAGGCTCACCCGAGCCCGCTGTTGGAACAAATCCATCTCTCGAAGTTTACAAGAAAAATGTACAAGTAAGTATCTCCGACAACAACCAAAAGTTCAAGTTAAGACACATAAGAATTAAAAATTTTTATTTTATTCAGGACTCTGGTGAAGATCATACAGAAGACGTCTCACCCGTAACGATCACAACAGGAGTAGAAATTACATCGAAGGCAACATTAGGTTCGTCGGCTTCCCCGAAAAATTCATCCACACCACCTCCCATGGCTCCAGTCTCGCCAATCCAGAAGGAAACGACTCCAGAAGAACATCTTCCTACCCCAGATGCATTATCCGACAGCGATTTACCCGAAAGGCCCAACAGAGGACGTCTCCTAGTTCATCCCCAACATCATTCATTCTACGCTTATTTTCTAAACAGAGTCTTAGGTTGAAATTTTTAGACTTATTTTTTTATCCTGTCTTCCCTTAGAAGTCTCCTATCTCGAGATGAAAAAATAAACCTTCCGCTTTTTTTTCGCACTTCCCCTTCTCAGCAGGTGCCAATCTAGTCACAGTTCTCCGAATCATAAGTCTTCCATCGGGGCCGAGATTATCTCATTTCAAAAACCCTAAAATGGCTCGAAAGCTGAGAAACACTTTTCCATAAATTAACTGCACCGTCCTTTCCACTCCCGTCCTCTGGGCTCATAGGCTTTTCTGCATTTTTAAAATTAGTTCAAATAAATTTCTTTTTTAAATGAGCCATCAAAAAAAGCCTACGTCAAAATTCGAACTAATTTCCCTTAAAAATTTTCAATTGAAGTTACCAACTATAAAGTTGCCAAATTAGATGTTTATGTGTAAAAAAAATTAGATGTAGTTTTATTTTACCAAACGCACCACATTTTAGATTTCAAAAAAAATGGCAATCATTGTTTTTTAATTTAAACAAAAATTAGAAAATGCTTATTAAGAAAAAAAAATATAAAAACAATATTGTAGTATTCAAGAATTTAATAATTTATGTAATTTTAGTCTAGTTTAAATGTGAATAGAGATTTACAATGAAAAAATAATTTTAAAAGCTCAGCAAATTTTTAATGTGATAGTTGTGGCTTCGAAATAAACGAAAAGAGAAGATTTTGAAAGATTTTCGAAGGTTGTAATGTTGTACACTTTTATATGTGGAAATAAAATCGAATCTTACAATTTAATTTTTGTTTTTTTCTTTAAAAAATTGACATCTGCTATTTTGAAGTTTTTGAAATGAAAAATTTTAAACTTAGATGAAGCTTTTAGTGATGAACAAGGAAGGAATCCGAATGAGGTATAAGACATTGATTAGGGGGAATTTTGATAAAGAAATTAAAATATGAATAAACTACAATCAAAAACTGCGAATACAATAAAAACAGTTTTCTTCAAAATGCCCCCTGTAATTTTCAATTTAATGAAGGTTATTAAAATTAAGACATCTATGAAAGGGTTGATGTAATTTTGTCGAAATTACCATTGGAATGGGGTCTTGGGGCCAATTATGCGGAGTTAAGGGGGTGTTTGACGGTGGTGAAGTCTATTGTTGAGGTCAATAAATAAAAAAACGGAAACGCGGAGACCTCGTGAGGGCCTCAGTCTTCAGACTTGCCCGACTTGAAGCACCACCTTTTCGGCACAAACCTTCCGTATCGCATTTTTTTATATTTTATTTTTTCGGATGAGATATAAACAAAAATGCTCGACACGGTGGGCTGTGATATCTCGACCGTCGCCACTAATTTTTTCGCGAACATTCAAAAGTCTGAGAAAGAGATACAGGAAAATTCGATGACCGAGGAAGATCCGAACGCGAACTCGTCCGTCGAGGCGGTGAACGTCGGAGGACCAAGATGGGGACCAAAAAGCCGGGCAGCTCTTCAACTTTCCAGCCTATACACCGTCGGTAAGTTTTCAACCTTTTTTTTTCAGACTTAATATCATCTTTACCTAATTTTAAATCCAATTAGTCAATGCTATCCAATTTTCACTAATACCATTTGAATAATCCGTCTCACGATAGTCAAAATCTAATTCCCCTAAATTAAAGGACTCAATCTAACTGGATTCAACTACATTGAGAAAAACAAAATTATAAAACTAGCAATCTTAACAGCTACTTTTAGTCCCCAGAAAAATTAAAACCCATTTTAAAAAATAAGATTTTTGATTTTTTAGTCGTAGTAGTAGCATTTTTTATGCGTTTCATAAATCTTTTATGGTCCATAAAAAAGCTTGATAAGCAGTTTTTCTCTGAAAAGAAAATACTAAACGGTTCTCTTAAAATTTTTAAATAAAATTTTACGTGTTGATGTGTGCATGCAACAGTTCTCGAAGCGTTAAGTGTAGTTCCATTGGGGTTGTAATATTGACATTTTTATAATTGGGTCAATTTCTTCTTCATATAAACACGCTTTCCATTCGATTGCGGTTCCAAAAGAAAATTGTTTTTTCTTCCTTTTTTTCTCCTTTACATTCTTAATGGTTCGTGTTGTTAAGTATTGCATCATGAAACGAATAACCATGAATTTTTACAAGAAAAACAATTCTGTTACCCCTATTCAGGTTTCCGGGATCTACTTAAAAAGCCCCTCGAGTCGCCTTTTTGAGATTAATTATTTAAATGATTTATCGATTTTCGAAACTTCAAAGGCCTGTCATTAAATCCATCATTCCCTCTATGCAATGTGAAAAAAGATCGAAAGTTAACATAAAAAAATCGTGCGTTTTTGTGATCTAAACAATATCATGTCATTCGAAACTTAGTTAAGATTTTATCATTTAGAATATTAATCAAATGAAAAATTAATGTTTTCCTGGAATTCATTTAGGTGTTTATTTAAAAATTAATTTGGTGGTATTGAATTTTATTGTGATTCATTTGAGGCGCTCCGGGTACGAAGGGCGAACTCGACAAAACGTAGTTTCGAGATATTCGCATTTTAAAGTTTCGGTTTTTACGTATTTAAAAGGGAAAAATGGCGAACTCATCATAAAAATTATATGGGTGTATTCACCAAGAGGTCTAGAATCTGAAAATGAAAAAAAAAACTGGAAGACCCTTCCCCAAAAACCCGACGTCGAGGGTATCACAATAACTTCTTTAAGGAAGTTAAAAAAATTTATCCGATGTCGAGTTCGCCCTTCGTACCCGGAGCGCCTCATTTTTTCTTTCGTCCCTTGAAAATTTTTCCCTGGGTCTACGAGTTAAGCATCTGAGGACCAAAATTTTGAGTTCTAAAGGAATAGAAGTAGATAATTAGTAGTTTCTACTTAAAATTGAGTTAGATATTAATATTTAAAAATTTTTAACTCAATTTTATGGCTAACAGAAGTGCAATATGATAAATGATTCAGTTTATTGATTGGCATAACTAGGTAGGGACTTCTGTAAGAATCATTGTTGAGTTCCTTCTTTTAACTCGAGAATTATCTAAGGAAGAAAATTATTGGGGACCTCCAAATGGAAATTCGAGGCTCTGAAGGCCCTAAGAATTTATAATTATGACGAATGCCCTGAGAAATAATGAGAAAACTCCCGAAAATATACCTAAAGATGTTTTTCTCAGCCAAAAAATCTGAGAAAAGCTACATCCTACTGCCTAAAATAAGCAAACACATCAAAAAGTTTTTTACTTTTTGCTGAATATGATAAAAATTTCAAAACTTAAGCGTAAAAAATTAATAAAATTTAAGTCTTTTTAAACTGTTTCTTGCGTGACAGTAAATGACCAGTAAGAAATAATACATTTTTTAAAAGTTTTATTATTTTATTTAGGTTGATTTCGTCGGAAAAATTTTTTATGATGAGCTTCCTGATTAAAATTTACTTTTCATTGAAAAAGAATTATGCTGATTTATTAATTTTTCAGGAAAGAGAACACAAGAATGCATAAGTTTGTTTTTGACCATTGTTTTATTGACAATAAATCTCCTGTTTTTCCTCTCCTACATTAAATTCGATAACCTCAGCTCAGTAGCGATCGCAACAATATGCAGTATGATGACTGCGGATTTCGCTTCAGGAATCGCTCATTGGACAGCCGACACATGGGGCTCTGTCGACCTACCTATCATTGGAAAAGTAACAAAAAAAAAAGAATTTTTTTTATTTATAAATTTTAGCATTTTTTGAGACCTTTCCGAGAGCACCATGTTGACCCAACGTCAATAACAAGGCATGATTTTATTGAAACGAACGCTGATAATTTTATGATGACAATACCAGCACTTCTGTACCTTTTATATGGTTTTATATACATGCCGACGCATCAATTAATTAAAAACTTCCCATATAGATGTTATATATTTCTTCTTGCATTTTTTATCTCGATAACAAATCAGGTAAGTTTTTTTTTTCAGATTGAAAGTAAAAAATTAATTTTAGATACATAAATGGTCGCACACTTATTTTGGCCTTCCGAAATGGGTCGTTTTTCTTCAGTCGATCCATCTGATACTCCCGCGTAAGCACCACGTTATCATCACGTCGCTCCTCATGAGACTTACTACTGCATAACGACCGGATGGCTCAACTACCCTCTTGAAGCCATTAAATTCTGGTCGACTTTAGAGTCCATCATAACGTTTCTGACAGGTGTTAAACCGAGAGATGATGACATGAAATGGGCTCAGATGCGGTTCGAAAATAAAAGCAACAAATAGGTTCCATAAAATATGCTTTTTCCAAACTTCAAATGTGATAATAGAAATTTCAATAATCTAAAACGAGACTGCATTCATCGTCAATAAAAACAACTATTTTTTATTCTAGTCTATCTTTTTAGAGTTCCAATTTGGGACCAAATTGTGTTCAATAAAAAAAAACTAAAATAATTAAAACACACTATGGCACCCATAAAAGCATTTTTTCATATAAGTACAACACTCCTTTATCTCTTTTAGCACAATAAGCTTGAATATCTCCCAAAATGGAATGACTCCAATTTATGTTCCCCTTGAAAATTATATAAGTTTTTTTAAAAATTTTAAATTTAAAATATTTTTAGCTTTGATTACTTATTTTTACTCATTGAAACTCGTTGTTCATGAATAAAGATTTTTTTTAAAGCTTTTCTTTTGAACCCAATAAATTTTGATATGTTTAGTATTAATCACTTTGTGACAGAAGGATGAAAAAAACTACAAGTTCGAGGATATAATTTGTTTTATTTAAATTTCTTTTTAAATAATCCCTAATTTGTCAGTCACACTTGGTTAAAAGCTAAAAGGAACTTGCTTATTGGTGTAATTCACATATTGCAATTCAACGCCTTTTTTCTTTTTATCGTTTGGATAACAAAACCTTAGCTCTAATAAAGAGCTTGACAATTCACGTGATAAAGGACAAGTGCCGTTTACTTATTTTTATGGAAGACGAATACACAAAGGAGAAACTTAGAAAAAAAAATGAATATGCAGGGGAATACAACGAAAAGCTTATAAATAAAACAAAAAGCGTTAAAGTTATTTTAAGGAATATTTAAGGGATTCTTGAAATTATCTATTTAAAAAAAGGAACAGTTAAAAAGTAAAGCCATGCTTATCTCAGTGGTATAGGACTGAAGATTTCTTCAGCATCTTTTTTTTTATAAAGCTTCCATTTTAACAGATCCTTGATTCTACCATAAGGAAGATCAATCTAAAAATTGGAAATCTTTATTAACAGAAAATTTTTGGAAGAATAAAATCATAACATCAATAAATAACTTGAATAAATATTACGTTGAAAATTCATTGATATTAGGTACTTTTAAAAGACATAACAGGAAAGTTAATTAAGATTATTTTGCAAATTGCAATGATTTGGCTCAGAAATTTAGCCAAAAGATAATGAGCCTAGGAGACCTCAAGTCCACAGTCAAGTGCAAATTTTTAAAATGAATTTTAAAAACTCCAAAGTTCATAAATTACATTGGTTTATCTGAAGTAAACCATCAAGTCAAGTTAAAAATGAAAGAATTTAATAGGTTGAATCCTATTTCTTAAATACGAACAAAAGCACTTATCCAAAAAAAAAATTACAGCTAAATTATTAAAGTATTTACAAGAGAACAAAAGAAAAATTCTAAAGAATTTGGCAACAGTAATTTTTTTTTAATTTAGACTACATTTTTTGTAACAAGTAGTAAGTGAAGTGTAAACGATAAAAAAAGGAGAAAGAAAAGTTATTTACAAAAATTATAAAGACTAGAGGTTTTGCTGACTGGTGGCGAAAGAAATCAGTCTGGGGTTCCTCCGCCGCCAGATTGAGCGCAGGCTGTTTCCTTATTCGTTTGTATTTTGTCAAAACAGTCCATTACTCTGGCTGGTACAAATCTAATAAAATATAGATATTATTTTTATTTTTTGTGGGGTTTTTTGTTTTACCTCGCTTGCTGCAATGTAAGGCTGCTGAATTTTTTCGGGGGAGGGTCATTTTCTTCAAGTTCGAATTTTCGTTTGACAGAATTGTTCAGCGATGACGGTTTCAAACCGATAGGGCTATTACTTCTTCTGTAAATATATAATTAAAAAAAGAAAGAAAGAAAAATGAAAGACAAACCTGAATTTACTGGTTGGACTTGGAGTAAGGCTAGATTTAAACGAAATATGCCGAAGAGGTGTAGTGGGCGAAGGAGTCGACCTAAGCGGAGGAGTTCCAGATAACGATAAACTAAGTTCTTTCTTAGAGTTCCCTTCTCCATCCTAAAAAAAAGTTATAAATCACAAAATTTAATGAATTTTACTTTGTTCGGTTCAGCGACAAGCCTGAGGTCTTCCCAAGATTGCGACATGACCATTGCCGAATTTAGTTCGAATTCATGAGCGGCTTCACGGTTAGCGACGTCGACGCTTTCTTCACGGCGAAGTTGGTTGACTCGGTGGGTCATTTTAGGCGATGAGGGCCCTGAAAGAGGAGTACAGCTTGTGCTGAAACGCCTCGTCCGGACGACTCCAGAAGGACATAACGCCGACATTGTAGACGGTTCCCTGGGAAAATCGAAAAAACAATTAAATGGGCTCTTAAGAAGTTCTCCGCAGAAAGGACCAAAAAACGCCCAAAATCCTCTAAAAAGGGTGTTTTTCAAAACACCATGGAAAACACTTTTAAAGGATGTTCTTTGAAAGGTGTTTCTTCACTGCAGAAGGCCTCAATTAAGAAAACTTGCAAAGAAAGGTAATTTAAATGGGTTTTTAAAAAATGATTTAATGAACCATTTTTAACAAACTCCGCAAAACGCCCATTTATTCCAGTTATTCATAATGAAAAAAACCTAATATCAAACTAAATTCAAAAATCCTGAAAATAACAAACATGATAACCAAACTTTGCAAAATTCGCAAGAAAAATATTTTTTTGCATAATCATGTTTGCGAAATTAGTTTCTTGACCGAACTTACATAATCACAAACAAAAAAAAATCCAAAAAAGAGAGAAGAAAAAAATGTTTAAAAATAAGGAAAACTTAAGAAAGTAGTAGATAAAACAGAAAATTGATCATTGATAGGAGGACATCGCTTATACAATTTGCTAGAAGGAATTCTTTTTTCTGATTCTGACGATGAAAAAACTTATTAAATGAAGATTTGATGATTTAAAAAGGTCCCTAATAAATAATATTGAGGGATGACAATGAAAATAAGGAGTAAAATTATTAGGTTAAATAAATGATATGGGGCGTTGGAGAATCGAGGTGTTCCGCTTACCTATTAAGTCTTGTTTTTTCGCTTTGGCTTGTATTCGAGTTATTAATTTCGTTTATCATGGGTGCACTCGAAGACCTTTTCAATACTAAAGGATTATCAACATCCATTTTCAAACTTGTGCCCGATGCCATTCTCGGATCTCGTACCTACGTCCTCGCCGTAAAAAAAACATCACAGATAAAAGAAATGAAGTGGGGGAAGAGTTGAGCTTTTCATGCGAAAAATGTGGCTTTTTTTGAAGTTGGAAATTCGGGAAATTCGGACTTATTGAGCGGATGAGGAGCCGAAAAATTAAAATCGGTTTCCGAATGGAAATGAGAAGTCACTTGTGTTCCGTACGGAGCCGTACCAATCAAACCAAGCGTACCAACCGCTCTCCTTGTTACAAAAAGCGTTTTTTCTCCTCTAGAAATATTTCTTACAATCCTTTTTATTTTTTAAAGGTCAAAAAGAGTCTAGACAGAGTTTGAGGAATTACGATAAATCAGGGTTTTCCTTTCAGATTAATAAAAGCATCTCTACTCTTCCCCACAAAAAAATTTCAACGTTTTTTATACAAATTTTGTTGCTTTTCACTTGAAATTAAGCCTTTTTTTTATTCCTATTGATTTTGATGTTATAGCTCCTTAATTTCCTATTTTAAGTCGTTTTAATAACTACTAGGAGTTTTTTTCCGCTTATTTAGCACAGTAAAATTAATGTTTAAGGGTTACAGCGAAATTCTTTGATTCCTTGAATGATGAATAATTTTGGTCTGTTTTTTGACAGAAAAACCCCACTTTCTCAGGATTTCTGGAGTTTTCTCGGTTTTCTTTTCCGGAGAAACCCGATTTTTACAGGGTTTTTGAGAGTTTTTTTGACAGAGGAACCTCGTTTTTGTGGAGCAGACGGGAGCTTCCCTCGATTCCCCCCCCCCCCCCCCCCAGTTCAATTTTGGTCTGTTTTTGACAGAGAAACCCATTTTCACAGGATTTTCGGAGTTTTCCTGGGTAAATTACAGAGAATCCAATTCGTACAACATTTTGGGAGTTTTCTCGGTTTTTTGACAGAAAACCCGAATTTACTGGATTTTTGGGAGTTTTCTCGGTTTTCTTTTCCGGAGAAACCCGATTTTTACAGGGTTTTTGAGAGTTTTTTGGTTTTTTGACAGAGGAACCTCGTTTTTGTGGAGCAGTCGGGAGCTTCCCTCTATTCTCCCCCCCCCCCCCCAGTTCAATTTTGGTCTGTTTTTTGACAAGAAACCCCATTTTTAGAGGATTTTGGGAGTTTTCTCGGTTTTTTCCAGAGTAACCCGATTTTTACAGGGTTTTTGAGAGTTTTTTTGGTTTTTTTGACAGAGGAACCTCGTTTTTATGGAGCACTCGGGAGCTTCCCTCTATTCCCCCCCCCCATTGAATTTTGGTCTGCTTTTTGACAGAGAAACCCCATTTTCAGAGGATTTCAGGAGTTTTCCTGGGTAAATTACAGAGAAACCCAATTCGTACAACGTATTTTGGGAGTTTTCTCGGTTTTTTGACAGAAAAACTCGATTTATACTGGATTTTTGGGAGTTTTCTAGGTTTTCTTTTCCGGAGAAAACCCGATTTTTACAGGGTTTTTGAGAGTTTTTTTCGTTTTTTGACAGAGGAACCTCGTTTTTGTGGAGCAGTCGGGAGCTTCCCTCCATTCTCCCCCCCCCCCCTCCCGTTCAATTTTGGTCTGTTTTTTGACAGAGAAACCCCATTTTCACCGGATTTTCGGGAGTTTTCCTGGGTAAATTAAGGAGAAACCCAATTCGTACAACAATTTTGGGAGTTTTCTGGGTTTTTTGACAGTGAAACCCCATTTTTACAGGATTTTCGGGAGTTTTCTCGGTTTTCTTTTCCTAAGAAACCCGATTTTTACTGTGTTTTTGAGAGTTTTTTTGGTTTTTGACAGAGGAACCTCATTTTTGTGGAGCACTCGGGAGTAATCTCTATTCTCTCTCCCCCCCCCCCCCAGTTCAATTTTGGTCTGTTTTTTGACAGAGAAACCCCATTTTCACAGGATTTTCGGGAGTTTTCCTGGGTAAATTACGGAGAAACCCAATTCGTACAATTTTGGGAGTTTTCTCGGTTTTTTGACAGAGAAACCCCATTTTTACAGGATTTTAGGGAGTTTTCTCGGTTTTCTTTTCCGGAGAAACCCGACTTTTACAGGGTTTTTGAGAGTTTTTTTTTGGTTTTTTGACAGAGGAACCTCGTTTTTGTGGAGCAGTCGGAGCTTTCCTCTATTTTTCCCCCCAAAGTTCAATAATTTCATATGTTTCTGACCCAGTAGAGAAAAACTACCTAGCTGAAATTTTGGCAGCTCACGCCCATTTTGTGTTGCCTGGATAAGCATAGGCTTGCTTTTTTTCTACCTTGATACCTACAAATTTTTAACTTCCTCAAAAAAATTAATGTGACACCCTCCGAGGTACGGCGGAAAAGGGTCTTCCAGACCCCGTAGAGGAAAACTGATTAGTGATCTTTGCCGATCATGTGGTTGTTTGTGGTGCCGTTACAAATTTCATTTGGGCGTCACGTCCACAGTTTTCATCAGATTTTCACCAAAATGTTGAGGTTCTTCCTTTTGTAGTAACTTAAAAAATGACAAGAGCTAGAAATTCTCAGAAATGGCGGAGATATGTCTGTCTAGAGTTCAGATTTTAGGCTTTTTTTGCACAATTTTAATCTGATTTTCACAAAATTTTGATAGGACCTTGGTAGCTGTCTTGAAAATTACGAGAGCTTTTTTTCGAATTTCACCAAAATCTTCAAACGGATATCTTAAAAATAAAAAAAATACCTAAAATAAAAATTGGCCTGCTTAACTTACTCCAATTTGAGAAATTTGAAACTTTTACCCCTTGCGAGAGTGACATCCCTGGGGCAGAAAGCCCACTATTTCTACCTTGATACTTGGAAAATTTAAAAAAATTAAATTAAATTAAATTGGAATTAAATGAAATAAATAAAATTGGAAAAACTTAGAAAATTAAAATGCAAAAGAAAAAATAACAAACTTGAAATTATATTTCCCCTCCTTTATACTTTCCCCTCCGTTATACTTCCCCTCTTTAATACTTCCCCCTCCTATATTTTTCCTTCTCTTTGAGAAAGTTTTCGTTGGAAGCTCTTCAAACAAGTACTTTTTAATTTGTAGGAACAAAAATTATTACATCGCGGTACTTCAAGGAATTTCCCATCGAGGCAAGCTCCGCAATAGTACTTTATTAAATATTTATGAACCATCCTTGTTCTAGTACACCTAGAGTTGTCTATTCACAAATGCGAATATGATATATTCATAACATAAAGCTAAAATTTATGATATGAATGCAAGGATAATACTTTCCCTTTCAGCCAGTGTGGTTGCTTTATCAGGCCAAATGTTCAAAGCTCCCTTTGATGGGGAATGTTAAAGACTCACGAGGGAGAATTTGCACCGATGGCCAAATTTAGATAAATAATATAGGTAATTTAATTTTGCGGCTAAACTCTTCCTCATTGTGCACTACAAGTGACGTAACACTAGAATAAACCGTTTGACCTTGAAACCATGTTGAGTTATCTGATAAGAGCAAAATTGGACCGATTATCTCCTCTTATCAAACATTTTTTTCCCCTGGAATGCCATCCTGTGCTAGAGAAGGAGAGGAGTGAAATGTTCTCCCACTTATACACGTCCTCATAAATTCCATTTCTACTCGAATCTTCGCCTCCGGCCATCGGACAACGTTTCACCGGCCTTTCTGAAGAAACCACGAGGAAAGCGTTATATTTTGATTCACTATGGTCGTACAATATTCGAAAAATTGTGCCCGGGTGGCCAAATTATTCACTCAGCAGACCTCCGTCCAAGCGAGATACAGGTGATAAAACTTTAATGTTTTGCAATAACTTTTTTGCTCAAAGAAGATTAATCGACGTTATAAACAAATTTGTGTCATCAAAATAAGCCTATTTTCTATGATGGAAACATTGATAAACTAAGGCCAGCTCCATCTAACAGTTTTCGACAAACTTATGATTCTTGAGTTGTTTTAAGCATGACATAACTCGCTGAGATGTTCGAAGCGTACTCGGAGTACATTTGGGATCGATCAAGCCAATTTTAGTTGGGAAACCTTAAACCACTGGAAATGATCCATATTCAAATTCCAAACAAGTCTGAACTTGTATATTCACCCTTTTTCGGGCACTTTTTTTCAATTTTGCAGCCCTGAATCCCCCATTTATCCCAATTTCTATTCATTTCCTCCATCTTTCGGCAAAGATACCATTTCCAATTCAGGAGTTTTTTCCCATAGAAAATCCCTTTTTTACCTGATTTTTTGGTGTTTTTTTTGACCCAGCAATGCTTTTTTTATTTCATTGTCCTTCAGAAAATTTTAAAAATAAAACTTTCTCTTTCATTATTTTTAGTCCAAAAAATTTGTTGAGTAGGTTGCCAGTGAGGCTGAGGGACTTAAGGCAGCGTCCCTCCTTAATTTTCCATCATTCTTGCTCCAGTCACTCAAAAGAATGAAAATGAGGGCAGAAAAATATTTGTCGAGTATTTTAAGGACTAAAGAATATGCAAAGTTTATTCCCATCGGCTTGATGAAAGCGATTTTATTGAATTTCAAAATCAATTTTTTTCCCTTTTATTTTTGTTCAAAAATTAACCTTAAATTTATTTTATATTGAAAGGTCGTACAATATCAGATGTTCGTCATTGTGCAGATAAGAAATCTTAAAATATCACTAGTCAATTATGGACGATTAGCATGTTAAATTGACTAAACTAATCATTATGAATAATAAAAAATAGAAATCTTTGCTAAAAGAAGAAAGAAAACTGTGGAAATTAGCCAAAATTGAATGGGCGACCTAAGCCTGGGTTCTACTTAAATATTTTGTTCCAACCGCAGTTTGAAAACTCCTAGAGCATGTGCAGAAGGATGTCTAATTAGACGTTGAAATCTGATGTCATGACGTGCAAATCCTTCTGCGCTCTCAGGAGTTTCAAACTGCAGTTGGAACAAAGATATTGTTTGATTTCAGTTCATGGTGGAGTAAAGTGGAAATGGGACCTCCTGATGCCATTCTGGGAATAACGGAGGCATTTAAGAAAGACACCCATTCTAAAAAAATCAATTTGGGAGTCGGTGCTTACAGAGATGACGATGGAAAACCTTACGTCCTTCCTAGCGTCATTGAGGTAAAAAAAAAAGTCCTTTAATTTTAAATAATTTTTTTCTAGGCCCAAAGAAGAATCGTCGAAGGTAATTTGGACAAAGAATATGCCGGGATTGTCGGTTTATCAGAATTTTGTTCACTTTCGGCCAAACTCGCTTTTGGGGATGACAGTGATGTTATAAAAACAAACTGGTTTGTATTTTTTAATAAAATTAAAATTTTAATTTTTTTTATGCATAAGAATTCGACAGTTCAATCGATTTCTGGTACTGGAGCTTCGTATAGGTGCGGCCTTTTTTCAAAAGTTTTTCCCAGGAAACCGTGAAGTTTATTTACCGTCGCCCACTTGGGTAATCACATACCGATTTTTAACCACAGCGGCCTCCCAACAAACACTACAGATATTACGATCCAAAAACTGTCGGATTAGATTTCAACGGCGCTGTAGAAGATTTAAAAGTAAGTTTTTCTTATTGTTTCTATTTAAAAACAATTTTAGAAAATTCCTGACCGATCGATTATTGTTCTTCATGCTTGCGCCCACAATCCGACGGAATCGACCCGAAACCGGAACAATGGAAAGAACTCAGTAAAGTAATCAAAGAAAAAACCATTTTCCATTTTTCGACATGGCCTATCAAGGATTTGCTTCTGGTAATAAAAATTTTAAAATCATTTTTTACACATTTCTTGTAGGTGATGTCAACAAAGATAATGTCGCCATTAAAATGTTTCTTCAGGATGGACATCAAATCGCTTTGTGCCAGTCCTATGCCAAAAATATGGGACTTTATGGTAAAAAAAAAAAAAAAGAAAACGATATAACATTATTTTTAGGTGAAAGAGTAGGAGCGTTTTCTTTGGTAAACACCGATAAAGAAGAGGCCGATAGAACTTTGTCTCAGTTGAAAATTCTTATCAGGCCGATGTATTCCAATCCACCAATCAACGGTGCCAGAATTGTCAAATGATACGGAGATCCTAAATTAAGGTCGCAGTGGCTTGTCGAAGTCAAAGGAATGGCCGACAGAATTATTTCTGTTAGAGATCACCTTAAGAATCTTTTACAAAAAGAAGGATCTTCAAGAAACTGGAACCACATAACCGATCAAATCGGAATGTTTTGCTTCACCGGTCTTGAACCTAAACAAGTAAATTCTTCAAACAAAATATTTCTTATATCAATTTTTTTAGGTTGAACGTTACCAAGGAATTCCATGTTTATCTAACAAAAGATGGTCGAATTTCCATGGCAGGTGTCACCACCAAAAATGTTGAATACTTGGCTCACGCTATGCACCAAGTCACTAAGTAACTGCACGATTTCACATTTTAAAAATGCAGTATTTTAAAGAAATTTTATTTTCAAAAATTGTTTTTATGTATATAGAATGTCAGAGCTTAAAATCTTTATTGATCAAATTTTTCACAATGAAAAAGTCTTTACTTTTTCTATTAAAAAATTGTAACTAAGCAATCTACGTTTTTGTTTTGACTTTTTTATCTTGAAACGATAAAGAAGGAGAGGCGAAATCGTGGAGTTCTTCGTCGTATAAATCGTCGGGGAATTCTTTCTTGGTCGAAATAAGTCGGAAAAAACTTAGGAGGGGTTTTTCTTTTTCTGAGAGGTAGGACTGTATCGTAGACGTAAAACGATGGAGTTGGTTTCACCAGGTACGGAGAGTCCGACGACATATAAAACGTTGAATTTTGTATTTATTCTCAATATTTGAAGCCCGCGAAGATATCTGGTTCTATTACCCATATGACCGGGCATTTTGTACCAGGCCACTCTTCCTTTTTGTCCTCCTCCGCCTGTATTTCCACCTCTTCGATGCGTTTTGGTGACATGGGTAGCAGGCATACCTTTAAACCCCAACGTTTCATCACACCTTGGAAACCTCGATCGACACTACAAAAAAGTTAAAGGAAAAAAAAACCTATTGAACTTACGTTTTTCCTACAACATCAACGACATCTCCAGGTTGAAAATGTGTAGCATACAAAGGAGTACCAGGTTGAAGAACTGCTTCAGGTGAGACTTGAAATCTTCCAAAACTCTTTTTGGTGGCAAACCAGCATCAGCGAAAAGTCCACAGTACTCTCGTGTGTACTAAAACAAAGTTTAGTTTTATCTTATTAATTAAATTACCTTTTGAGGGTCACACATTCAGCACCTACTAACAACATGCCATATTTATTCGGCTTTAAATAAGTTGGAGGCTTTTTCACCATCTGAACTTCTTCAGGAGGTGTATATTTGACAACATGATTATCCACAACCTACAAAAAAAAATGAAGACAAAAAAAAAAGAAAATGTCAAACCTGAAGTAAAGTAGACCAAACAAGCTCGCCTTCTTTACTCCACATAGGGTAACATCCAATTTTGCGAGGTAATCAAACCACATCTTTTGGTCTTAGGTGTCCATTCGCCGACGTCCACCGGTTTTGTTTCAAAGGGCTCGAAATCTGATAGGTCGGAAGGCCGCTTATGACTGCAGGCGGACCGAATTTATCGTGGACACTTCTGCGATAAACTTGAGTTATCTTGCGTCAAACTTTCGTCGTATTTCTAAAAAATTAATCAGTAAATTTTGTGCTATATGAGGGAGACTTACGGTTCTTTCTTTTTTTAGGTAAAGAGGAAATTTCAGTTTTGGCACGTTAGCTCTCCTTCTATGTCTTATCTGAATACTGGATAGCTGAGTTATTAACTGTTCAAGCCTGTAAAATTGAGAAGTTTAGAAAACATTAAATCAAATATCAGTTAGTTTTGGCGAAGTTGCGGTAAAGTCAATTTCAATTAAATTCAGCAAGCAACCTTCTTAACATCCTGAAAAGGCTGTCAAAAAAACTAAGGAAAACTTCCTGAAAATCCAGCATAAAGCGTTTTTCTGTGAAATACAAGAACGAAAATCATGGGGAAAATGGGGGTTTTTAGAGAAAAACACCAGACTCCTCTAAAATACTAAACTGTGGAAAATATCTCGTTTTTTGAAGACTATCCAGCGATTTCGTATTAAGATTTTCCACAGACTCCTTAATACTTCCCCCTCTTTTATAGTCCCTCCTCCTTAATACTTTCCTCTTCCCCCTCTTTTATAGTCCCTCCTCCTTAATACTTCTCCTATACTTCCCCCTCTTTATAGTCCCTTATACTTCCCCTCCTATAACTTCCCCTCTGTTATACTTCCCCCTCCCTTGTACTTCCCCTCCTATATACTCCCCCCTTATACTTCCCTCCCTTCGTTATACTTTCGTTCCCTTATACTTCCCCTCGTTATACTTCCCCCCTCTGTTATACGTCCCCTATACTTCCCCCCTCTGTTATACGACCCCTGACTTATACTTCCCCCTCTGTTGTACGTCCCCTGACTTATACTTCCCCCTCTGTTATACTTCCCCATCCGTTATACTTCCCCTCCCTTGTATTCCCCTCCTATATACTTCCCTCCTTATGCTTCCCCTCCTTTATACATTCCACCCTTATGCTTCCCCTTTATACATTCCCTCCCTTCATTATACTTTCGTTCCTTATACTTCCCCTCTGTTATTCGTCCCCTGACTCCCTTGTACTTCCCCTTCCCCTCTATATACCCCCCCCCCTATGCTTTCCCCCCTTCGTTATACTTTCGTTCCCTTATACTTCCCCCTACGTTATACTTCCCCCTCTGTTATACGTCCCCTGACTTATACTTCCCCCTCTGTTATACTTCCCCATCCGTTATACTTCCCCTCCCTTGTACTTCCCCTCCCTTATGCTTCCCCTCCTTTATGCATTCCCTCCCTTCATTATACTTTCGTTCCCTTATACTTCCCCCTCCGTTATATTCCCCTCCGTTATACTTCCCCCTCTGTATTCGTCCCCTGACTTCTGTAATTCCCCCTCTGTTATACTTCCCCTCCCATATACCTCCCCTTCGTTTTACTTCCCCTCCGTTATACTTCCCCTCCTATATTGTAACTTCTCTTTAAGGAAGTTTTCGTTGGAAGCTCTTCGAACAAGTACTTTTTATTGTGGTAGGAGAACAAATGAAGCCTAAATCCGTAATTTTATCAAATTTTTAAATTTGCTCCCAATTTACATAAAATTGGCTGCCGTTGAAGAAAAACTTTATTTAGCTTTTAGCTTTATTAAACCCTCATAAATTTAAATACAAGCTGGTTTTATCGAATTTTTCAATTTTGATCATTAAAATTTAAATTGATGATTAAAAAGTATAAGGTATTCTGAGAGTTTACAAATGCCTGGGTCTCTATTTTGCTTACCGTACTCGCAGTTTTATTGGCACGAAAACCCCGAATGTTTAGCCACCGTTGAATTTCAATTTAATTAAACAAACAGGGTAGTTTCGAGAGATCCAATTAATTTATATTGTCTCTCAGACCCCCAAATTCGCGTTGTTTTCCCCGCGAACCACAGGAAAACACGCCGGCGGATTACCCCGTCTTATAACTCAAAGAGAAGGGATTTATTCAGGCATTAATATATCGTTCGAAAAAATAGATTACTTTATTTTCTCCGAGTCGTTTCAGCTTCCCGAGGGAAATCCTCTCTGAATTTTATGGAGAAGGTTCAATAGCGTAAGAAATTAATAGCTTCCTCCAAGATTGTTTTTGTAATTTTACTGCAAAATCTGATAACTCCACTAAAAATTATATGACACAACTTTGTTATACGGATATCTTTAAAAAAAGTACTGGTTTGAACTTAAAGAGAAGTAACAATAGAGGAGGGGGAAGTATTAGTCAGGGGAAGTATAACAGAGGGGGAAGTATAACGGAGGGGTAAGTTTAAGGGAACGGAAGTATGAGGGAGGGGAAGTATAAGGGAGGGGGAAGTTTTTTTGTTTCTTGTTTTTTCGAAAAATTTTCCAAGTTTTCTTTTTCTTTTTTTTTTTTCGAAAATTTTTCTAAGTGACAAGGTAGAAATAATAGGCTATTTGGCCTACGGATGTGCCTCTCGTAATGGGTAGAAGTATGAAATTTCTCCCTCTCTCATAAAGGGTGTTTTTTTTTCTCTTAAAAAACTGGTGAAAACGACGGAAATTCTGCGGAAAGGGTATTTTTAGGCCAAAAAAATAAACCGCAAAAGTTAGACAAAAACACCCGGATTCTGAGTAAAGTACTGGTTTGAAGAGCTTCCTACGAAAAATTCCTTAGAGAGAAGTAAAAATATAGGAGGGGGAAGTATAACGGAGGGGGAAGTAAAGGGGAGGGGAAGTATAACGGAGGGGAAGTAAAAGGGAGAGGAAGTATAACGTAGGGGGAAGTAAAAGGGAGAGGAAGAACGTAGGGGGAAGTAAAAGGGAGGGGAAGTATAACGGAGGGGGAAGTAAAAGGAGGGAAGTATAACGTAGGGGGAAGTAAAAGGGAGGGAAAGTATAACGGAGGGGGAAGTAAAAAGGAGGGGAAATATTACGGAGAAGGCAGTACAAAAGAGGGGAAGTATAACGGAGAGAGAAGTATAACGGAGAGGGAAGTATAAAGGATAGGTAGTATAACGGAGGGGGAATTTTTTTCCAAAAATTTTCTGAGTTTTTTTTTCCGAAAAAAGAAATTTTTTTTTTCAAAAATTTTCCGAGTTTTTAAATTTTTCTCAGTTTTTTTTTTTTTAAATTTGCGCTTTTTTTCCAAAAAATTTTCTAAGTTCTTTTTTTTTTTTCGAAAACTTTTTGAAGTATTAAGGACGAAATAATGGGATTTTTGCGCAAGAGAGGTCCCTCTCGTAAGGCGTGGAAGTATGAAATTTCTCCCTACTAAAATGATAATTATTGTAAAAAAAATGAGAATTCAAAAATTCCTTAAAAATATAAGTAGAAATCGGTGACAATTTGGTGAAAATCAGACCTACGTTTAGGCCGCAGCGAATTTTTTAAAATTTCAAACAGACATAGCTCCGCAATTTTTTCGAAATTGAAAAATCGCAGATGATACTTTCTTGTTAAACTATTCAGGAAAATTATATGAAAATTTGGTGAAAATTGGCTGGAAACTGTGGCAGTAAAATGTTCCGGAAAAAATGCTACGGACGGCCGGCACAGACAAAGTTGAGATCGGTAAAGATTCGATTTGACCCTCGGGGGTCTGGAAGACCCTTCCCCAATATGAACAGCTGTTTTGAGGCTAGATTTGAAGCAATCAACTCTTAAATTGAATTTTTCGATTCAATCCGTAAATTATTAATGAAAAAGTCTTTTACACGGAGAAAAAGAGAGAAATCTCGCCCCGGGCGTTCGTTGCTTATATGTATACATTTTAGCGAGAGAGGAAATTGAAAATCACTGTCATACCGTCGAAAAAAAAGGGGGTCAGGAAAAAAAAAACATAACTTCACGTCTCTCATTTTAATAGCCAAATGGCAATTTCTGGTACCCCTGTCTAAAAAACAGTTGAGTGTTAAAAGCGCGAAAAACAAGTTTATATTTTGTGTCTAAATGAAACCAAAATGAAGGATGAATTGAGAGAATAAAGCGAGAACAAAAGAGGGTTTCTACGCTCCAGCAACTCCTTAAGTTACTTCGCAATTGTCATTTCCCAACCCACTCATTCTCGAGTTAATGAAGATGTAAAAACCTTTTTTAAAACTTATTTTAAACGAACGGAAAATCAATAGTCAAAGAGAAGTTATTGTGATACCCAGAAATGGGCCTTTCAGACCCCTAGGGTCAAAAAAACCCGAGAAAACAATTTTTTCTACCTTGATGCTTGAAAAAAAGTTTTTCTTCTCCTTTAAGAAAGATCTCATTGGACGAAATTCGTGTTACTCACCACTGTTAACGAAATTAATTCTTAAAGTTGGCGAAGTTTAACCGGAAAAACGATCGTCTTGAAAGTTTTCGACGTTTGATAAGGTCGGTAAAAAGGGCGGTGAGAGGAAGAAGTCGACCGTGATCGGGGGAAGACAACTTGAGAAAACTACCAGCTCCCACAAATTGAATAAACACATCCGAACAAAAACTCTTTCTACTTCGTTGTTCTTTTTCAAAAATCAACATCATCTCATTTTTTCTGATATTTTATCGAGGTAAAAATAACGTCTTCGCTGCCGCTTCTCTCTTTTTAAATTTATAGAATTTATCGTGACTTTAAGGGGATATGAGGGTTTTAAGTTGGTTGCTTTGTACATATTTCGTTGTGAGCAACGGTTTTCGGTTTTCCCTTCTATCTTGGAAACCGTCGCTCAAAACGAAAAAAATGTTTTAAGTAAAAGTTGTAGCTACGGAAATTTACTACATAAAATATCTTATTAGTTTTTTCCGTCAGAGCAATATTTTAGGAGATATGAAGGTTTTAAGTTTTCAGACAGGCTCTGTAGGATTATTAGTTTCAACCTCATAACTCCTTAAATATTGCTCTTACTCAAATAATAAATAAAGAAATTTTTGTAGGAAATCTTTGTACCTACAACTTTTAGTTTGGACATTTTTTCGTTTGAGCGACGGTTTCCGAGATAGAAGGGAAAAACCGAAAACCGTTGCTCACAACGAAAAATTTGCAAAGCAACTCACTTAAGAGCCCATATCTTAAGTATTGCTCTGACAAAAAAACCAATGAGGTCTTTTTTGTAGGAAATTTTTGTAGCTACGACTTTTAGATTGAACATTTTTTCGTTTTGAGCGACGGTTTCCGAGATAAAAGGGAAAAACCGAAAACCGTTGTTAACAACGAAAAATTTGCAAAGCAACCAACTTAAATACTTCCATATCTCCTAGAGTATTGCTCTGACGGAAAAAACTAATAAGATAATTAATGTAGTAAATTTCAGTACCTACAACTTTTACTTAGAACATTTTTTCGTTTTGAGCGACGGTTTCCGAGATAGAAGGGAAAAACCGAAAACCGTTGTTAACAACGAAAAATTCGCAAAGCAACTCACTTAAAAACCATCATAACTCCTTAAGTATTTTTGGAACTTTCCAGGAGATTTGATTGGTTGTCTGAGGTGCCTTCTCCCAAAAAACATTCATGGAGGGTACCACAATAACTTCTCTTCAAGAAAATTTAAAAGTTAAATCCTTATCGTCCAGGAAAACTCCAACTCTTTATTTAAATAATAAAAAAAAAAAGTTGAAAAGCAGCAATAATCTCTAGAGTTGAGTTTAATCTGAGAGATATGAAAGGATTTCACACGTTGGGGCCACTCAAGTAATTTTCCTCCGTTAAAAGCATTTCCGAGTGGCGTTATAACCTTTTTATCGAACGGGCGAAAAAGAAAAAGTTGAACGACTCTTTAATGACCGGTGAGTGTTTGTTTGGGAAGTCTCGGTTTCTGTTTACCCCCCTCCCCCCCCCCCCGAAAGCCCACAAGGGTGCACTCCGACCCTTTTCTAACATTTATCACTGAAATTTGTCCACAACTTTACACCGACTTGGGAAAAGAAGACCTATGGTTTCTAAATCATTTTCAAACTTTACCAAAGGGCCCAATTTTCAGTTTTTATCGATTACTCGAAAACCGTTTGCCCTAGCGATAAAACAAATTATATTGAAAATAATCTCCATAAAATTATCTACAAAAAAGTACTTATATGTTTTCCCCCTAGGACAAATAGTTTATGAGATATCGAGGAGGTAAACACGGATTTTAAAAAAATAGCCGAGGACCAAACTGTCATACCGCGGCGTTTTTACCTAATTTTTATGATTAAAATTTTAAAAATCGATAAAACCAGCTTGTATTTAAATTTATGAGGGTTTGATAAATATAAAAGCTAAATAAAGTTTTTCACCAACCCCAGCCAATTTTTTTTAAATTTGGAACAAAATTCAAAAACACTATAAAATTTCTGTTTTAACTTCCTTAAATTAGTTATTGTGATACCTCCACGTCGGGTTTTTGGGGAGGGGTCTTCCAGACCCCGTGGGGTAAATTCGAGTATGGAGCTACACCGATCTCAACTTTGTCTGGGTTCCGGCCGGCCGTCCGTCCGGCCGTAGCATTTTTTTTCCGGAACACTTTACGGCCTCAGTTTTCATCCGATTTTTACCAAAGTTTCATCAATTACTCCATATATTTTTTAGGAAAAAATTGGCGATTTTTTTTGTAGGGAGTTTCATAATTCTACCCATTACGAAAGGCACATCCATACGCCAAAAAGCCCATTATTTCTACCTTGACACTTAAAAAATTTTCGAGAAAAAAGAACTTGGAAAATTTTTCAGAAAAAAAAAGTGCAAAAAAAAAAGAAAAACCCGGAAAATTTTTCGAAAAAAAACTCGGAAAATTTTCCAAAAAAAACATAGAAAATCTTTTGACAAAAGAAAATATCCCCCTCCGTTATACTTCCTCTCCCTTATACTTCCCCCTTCGATATACTTTCGTTCCCTTATACTTCCCCCCTCCGTTATGCTTCCCCTGACTTCCCCTTCCCCTCCGTTATGCTTTCCCTGACTTATACTTCCCCCTCTCTTATACTTCCCTTCCTTATACCTCCCTCCGTTCCACGTTAATATATACTTCCCCCTCCGTTATGCTTCCCTGACTTCCCTTCCCCCTCCGTTATGCTTCCCCTGATTTACTTCCCCTCTTATACTTCCCCTTCCTTATACTTCCCCCTCCGTTCCACGTCCCCTTAATTATACTTCCCCCTCCGTTATACTTCCCCTCCCATATACTTCCCCCTCCGTTCCAAGTCCCCTGGGTTATACTTCCCCCTCCAATATTGTTATTTCTTTTTACGTTGGAAGCTCTTCAAACCAGTACTTTTAACCGTATTCTCGCAAAATTCGAGCAATACTTCAAAGAAAAACGCTGAATAACGGACCCTGCTTATCTATCCTCCATTGATTTCTTAAGAAGTTTAGATATTTAGTAGTTACTTAATAGGTTTTCAAAGTAAACATGGATCGATCTAGGATTAGAGGAAAAGCTTAATTAAACGGAAACAAGATGTCCCATCCTATTCTGTTTACATCAGAAAGCTTCATTCCCGGCGGTTTCGAAGAGGACTTTAAGCCCTTCCTTATATTCACGTTCAATTTAACTAAAAGCTCTAAATTAGCTTTGGGTTTAATTTTTTTTTTCTGTATTTTTGTAACGCTATCTTTTATATGTCTGCAAATAAACGGGAAAGCGTTTGTCGGAATTAAAGACTCGTACGATAAGGTTGCTAGGCAACGCTGAAAATAAAAATCTGCCTCAAATATTTACCCGTTTGAAAAGGGCTTTTATTGGTTTCCTTATGTACAAATACGTGGAAATTGTCCCTTTTTCCCATTTGAACGTGATTAAAAAATGAATCAATCCTAAGATTAGAATGAAAAGGGGCTTTCTTCGTTGTATTGAGGCCGTCGGTACGTTTCCCGTGACGACGCCAAGCCTCACCATGGAGACGGACATTCCTCGCGCCCTCAAAAGTACTCGAGCACCACCCCTTCTCCAGTTTCGAGTATTTCGACCCCTACTCCAATGGAGACACAAGCGGGTATTGAGTAATCTAACCTAAAGTTTTAATCGGAATAGCAATTTTCCAAACTGCTGATCATCCGGAAATCCGCATCATTTTCAAACGACCCTTAATATTTGACGAAATTAACTTTTTAAGATACCGTTGGAAAGGGGAGAAGATCCCTTTAATAATAAGAAAACGAAAAATTTCGACTTTAACCGTTAGTCACTACGGCTCATCAAAGAAAACGATGCAGATAAGGCTGAAAAATGACGACCTAACGACGAAACATTTTCGATATAAAATTTAATTTTGTGCTTAGTCTTAATCTCGCTAGGACCAGTGGTTTTTAACTTCCTTATAAATGTTATTGTGATACCCTCGACGTCGGGTTTTTGGGGAAGGGTCTTCCAGACCCCGGAGGGTCAATTCGAATATTGATCATTACCGATCTCAACTTTGTCTGTTGTGCCGGCCGGCCGTAGCATTTTTCCGGAACACTTTACGGCCACAGTTTTCATCCGATTTTCACCAAATTTTCATACAAACTTCAACCGGTGAACAAGAATTTCGAAAAATGGCGGAGATATGTCTGTTTGAAATTTTAAAAAATTCGCTGCTGCAGAACCGTTGGTTCGATTTTCACCAAAGTTTCACCAATTACTCCTTATATTTTTTAAGAATTTTTGGTGTACCTATAAAAATTTGTCAGTTTTTTTACATCAATTATCATTTTAGAAGGGAGAAATTCCATTCTTCCACGCCTAACGAGAGGGACCCCTCTTGGGCAAAAATTCCACTATTTCACCTTAATACTTAAAAAAATAAAAAAAAAAGGGCAAATTTAATAAAGAAAACTCGGAAATGTTTCAAAAAACAAAAACTTATAAAATTTTTTGAAAACAAAAAATAAAAATAATGACCCTGCGGTAGCAGGGACTAAAAGGTAGATTTCTTTTCATGATTAAAATTAAAATGTATAAACACAAAATATAATTATGTTATAAAAATGATGATATAAGAAAAATTGCGCCACTGAGCCCCTAGAAAAACATCTGATAATTTATTAATAAAATATTTAATAATTTCCCGGTATAAATTCAAATTTTTTTTAAAGTTTAGCTAGTTCAATATTTTGCGCCTGGCTCGTCCAAACCTGCTTTAATTAATTTTTTACACGCCCTCGCAGAGGTCTTAAAGTTTTTTTTTTGCAAAAGGACTAGGATTTCAATAGAAAATGCCAATTTTGTCTTTTAAGCCCTAAGTAAAGTAGGTGAATCGCTGGTCCGATTTCAGCCATTAACGAACTCGTCCGAGCTATTGAGATAAAAGCTCTAAATACCGGATATCGTCACCCTCACATTAAAATTGCTCCAGTTCGTGCTAATAATACATATATATATATATATAAACTTGGTACATTACAATAGGTAGATTTTTGAAGAAAAGAAATCTACCTAATAAAATAAATAAATGAAAACTAAGAAAACTTTAAACAAAAATACGGAAATATAAAAAAAAACTTGGAAAATTTTTCGAAAAAAAAAAATCCCTCTCGGTTATACTTTTCCTTCCTTATACTTCCCCCTCCGTTATACTTCCCCTTCCTTATACTTCTCCCTCCTTTATACTTCCCTTCCTTATACTTCTCCCTCCTTTATACTTCCCCCTTCATTACACTTCCCCTCCGTTATACTTCTCCTCCCTTATACTCCCCCCCTTCATTATACTGTCCCTCCGTTATACTTCCCCTTCCTATACTTTCCCCCTCCGTTATACTTTCCCTCCCTTATACTTCCCCCTCCGTTATACATCCCCTCCGTTATACTTCCCTCCCTTATACTTCCCCTTCCTTATACTTCCCCTCCCTTATACTTCCATCTCCGTTATACTTCCCCTCCTCTATTTTTACTTCTCTTTTAGGAAGTTTTCGTTGGAAGCTCTTCACACAAAATTTTTTTGAAGAGAAACTCAGAAATCTTCAACTTTACCGAGATTTTGTCCAAAACACTTTTTGCTGGATATTCGATTTTCATTATTTTTGTACTTAATATGTTTTGCGCTAAACCTAATAGTTTTCGAGATATTTGAAAAAAACTTAGTCGAAGATTCCTAATTGCGTTCTTTTTCTATCCGTAAGCTGCCGACGATT